>OY757926.1:88413685-88679807 GCA_963585895.1 Sepioteuthis lessoniana | reverse complement strand
GACAGTGTGTATTGTTTCGGGACTATCTATTATAATAAAATATTATGGGGTTAAATAATGATGTAAGACTATTGTAATAGAACTGATCATTGATTATTTCAAATTGTTATAAGTAAATGTTATATTAAATTGTCGAGAAAAATTAACGTAGGAAGGTGATATTAATATTTATTTCAATATATTTTAGTATATTTTGTTTGTAATATTATGTGCGGAGAAAATTGAAGAAGAAAGCAATCCTAAAGTGAAGAATTTCTTGCGAAAGAAAGTTGACTTTATACTGTTTTGGTTCAAATGAATCTTCATTTGGAATTCAAGATGATGAGACCACTATTGATAGAACAACGATGGATGTTTGTCATAAATTTCTCACTTTGGATTACTTTGTTTTTCAATCTTCTCCATACTCTCAGATTACTTTCCATTATTTACTTTCAATATTATCTTAAGTTTCTTCAACCCGTTTATAATTTTGGTTTCATGTATATCCACAAAGAACTTTGAAAATGGAATTGTGGTATATAATATAGGGGTAGATTTTTATTTGTTTATTTTGTATATTTTGTTTTTGATATTGTGCGTTTGATATCTAAAGTCTGTTAAAAGTCGATAATTTTGATTCCATTATTGTTCAAGAATTTCGACAATGGAATTGGGTATGTAATGCACGGAGGAAGACTTGAAAGTTTTTTAAATAAAGTCTTTATCAGATGATGATCCTGGGCTCAAACGACGTTTCGTAGCTTTTGCATCACAGATACGTTTATAGATACTATTTACCAACCCCTCCGCTCGGGCAGGATATGACACAAGGTCAATTTTTAAGCGGAGTTTAACAGGTTTGAATTCAGAGTTTTCCTTCTCCTAGACTAGTTGCCTAACCAAGGCTGAAGAACCTTGTCTATCCTACTATTTACCCATAGCTGGAGGGAGAATATTTGGATTCATACCTTTCCCAAGTTTTCCTTCTCCTAGACTAGTTGCCTAACCAAGGCTGAAGAACCTTGTCTATCCTACTATTTACCCATAGCTGGAGGGAGAATATTTGGATTCATACCTTTCCCAAGTTTTCCTTCTCCTAGACTAGTTGCCTAACCAAGGCTGAAGAACCTTGTCTATCCTACTATTTACCCATAGCTGGAGGGAGAATATTTGGATTCATACCTTTCCCAAGTTTTCCTTCTCCTAGACTAGTTGCCTAACCAAGGCTGAAGAACCTTGTCTATCCTACTATTTACCCATAGCTGGAGGGAGAATATTTGGATTCATACCTTTCCCAAGTTTTCCTTCTCCTAGACTAGTTGCCTAACCAAGGCTGAAGAACCTTGTCTATCCTACTATTTACCCATAGCTGGAGGGAGAATATTTGGATTCATACCTTTCCCAAGTTTTCCTTCTCCTAGACTAGTTGCCTAACCAAGGCTGAAGAACCTTGTCTATCCTACTATTTACCCATAGCTGGTGGGAGAATAATATAACGTTTATAGATGATAAAAAAAATGAACTAGAATATTCAAATTGTAAAAACGCAGGAAACATACGGAGTATACAAAAATTACCGCAATTTCGTTTCTCTCAGTGTACATTCACCTAAAAAACCAAAGTGATTAATATGGATATATAACACTGATATCAGGTTTCAAAAATCCAGCACTCCTCATTATTTTCTATACTGTAATCTTTATGTTCCTATGGAACGTACGTGGAATACTGATTTAAAAATCACACACACACACGCACACACCTATATATATAAAGTAAAAGTAAAGTTGGCGATCTTAGTCGAGGTGGACCCGAAGGCTCCCTTTTCAATAGCTACTCCATTCCTAGGATTGCTCTACTTTACCCTTAATCCTCACCTTATAGTACAGAATGCTAAGCAAGCCGAAAAAAAATATAATCTGATATTTTTGTTCGTCGGCGGTGACGCTTGTGCGGTGCCTGATTCTACACTTTGTATAGTCTTAAAGCTGCTATGCGACCCACACACAATGCTTGTTTTCCATTGGTCACGGCTTACACCCACACAATGCTTTCTTTTTATTGGCCATGGTTTACACCCACGCAATGCTTCTTGTCATTGGCCATGGTTTACACCCACGCAATGCTTTCTTGTCATTGGCCATGGTTTTCACCACGCAATGCTTTCTTGTCATTGGCCATGGTTTACACCCACGCAATGCTTTCTTGTCATTGGCCATGGTTTACACCCACGCAATGCTTTCTTGTCATTAACCATGGTTTACACCCACGCAATGCTTTCTTGTCATTGGCCATGGTTTACACCCACACAATGCTTTCTTTTTATTGGCCATGGTTTACACCCACGCAATGCTTTCTTGTCATTGGCCATGGTTTACACCCACGCAATGCTTTCTTGTCATTGGCCATGGTTTACACCCACGCAATGCTTTCTTGTCATTAACCATGGTTTACACCCACGCAATGCTTTCTTGTCATTGGCCATGGTTTACACCCACGCAATGCTTTCTTGTCATTGGCCATGGTTTACACCCACGCAATGCTTTCTTGTCATTGGCCATGGTTTACACCCACGCAATGCTTTCTTGTCATTAACAATGGTTTACACCCACGCAATGCTTTCTTGTCATTGGCCATGGTTTACACCCACGCAATGCTTTCTTGTCATTGGCCATGTTTTACACCCACGCAATGCTTTCTTGTCATTGGCCATGGTTTACACCCACGCAATGCTTTCTTGTCATTAACCATGGTTTACACCCACGCAATGCTTTCTTGTCATTGGCCATGGTTTACACCCACACAATGCTTTCTTGTCATTAACCATGGTTTACACCCACGCAATGCTTTCTTGTCATTGGCCATGGTTTACACCCACGCAATGCTTTCTTGTCATTGGCCATGGTTTACACCCACGCAATGCTTTCTTGTCATTAACCATGGTTTACACCCACGCAATGCTTTCTTGTCATTGGCCATGGTTTACACCCCCGCAATGCTTTCTTGTCATTGGCCATGGTTTACACCCACGCAATGCTTTCTTGTCATTGGCCATGGTTTACACCCACGCAATGCTTTCTTGTCATTAACCATGGTTTACACCCACGCAATGCTTTCTTGTCATTGGCCATGGTTTACACCCACGCAATGCTTTCTTGTCATTGGCATTGGTTTACACCCACGCAATGCTTTCTTGTCATTGGCCATGGTTTACACCCACGCAATGCTTTCTTGTCATTGGCCATGGTTTACACCCACGCAATGCTTTCTTGTCATTAACCATGGTTTACACCCACGCAATGCTTTCTTGTCATTGGCCATGGTTTACACCCACGCAATGCTTTCTTGTCATTGGCATTGGTTTACACCCACGCAATGCTTTCTTGTCATTGGCCATGGTTTACACCCACGCAATGCTTTCTTGTCATTAACCATGGTTTACACCCACGCAATGCTTTCTTGTCATTGGCCATGGTTTACACCCACGCAATGCTTTCTTGTCATTGGCCATGGTTTACACCCACGCAATGCTTTCTTGTCATTAACCATGGTTTACACCCACGCAATGCTTTCTTGTCATTGGCCATGGTTTATGCCAACGCATTGCTTGTTCTCCATTGTTCTCAGTTTGCACCCATCATTACTTTTTCTTCATTGTTTGTCAAAATATACCGGTTGTATAAAACAGAAGGAAACGTTTTGATTCAAGCCTTCTTTTGCATTTACAAACTCCCGTGACTTTGAGAGTAAACTCTAAGACTAAATACTGAACTGCAGTTCCTAATGCAGTGTAAAGTAGAGGGAGCCTTCAAATTCTCGGTGAACCCATTGACCGTTTGTTTTACCGACAACAAGCGGTCAACCTTGAAAACATTCACAATTAGTGCGAGAAACAGTCAAACGAGAGATGAGAAATTTTGAACTGGAATCAGTTGAAGTTTGTTTGGTGTTATACGCCATATTAACCGTTTTTAGTTATTTAATGCCAAATTATATATATATATATATATATATATATATATATATATATATAATTTGTAAGCGAATAGTTTAGAGGTAACTATATTTTTAAACGAGTTTTTTTAGAGATCATTTGTTTGCACACAGTTAAATAGTTTGAAGTATTCGTATTTAATTCTAATAATTCTATTTAATATTGATTGTTTGTTATGACACAGTTAAATGGTTTCCTGAATTGATTTGTAACATTAGTAATTCTATTCTTCCAGCTGAACATAAAATCAACAAAATGAAAGGTAATCATACGACTTGATGTATTCGTTAATAACATCCGCCGGGTTCATTGCAGGTCAAGGTAAAATATTATACGTCAAGTAGACTGGTTTCAAAAACAAATGTAAGGAGCTCAGTCCCTTTTTCTATTTACCCCCACCCCACCCCACCATAGTTTGGGGAAAGAAAAGATGGATCGATGTTTTTCCCAAAGGAAGAAACTATTATATCCAGAATTTAAGTCTTTTGTGCCTTTAATTGTTGAATCAAACACACTTTACATACGTCGGTATATTCGATCAGGTGCAGAGAAAGTGTATCGATTATGTGAACAAATTGACCGAACCTTGATTAACGAATTTTTAATGAAGGAATTCAACTCAAGTAACAGAATTTGTAATTGATGAAACACAAAGAGAAAGGTGATAAGAATCCAGTCAGCATGAAACCTGAATTAAGTCAACTTAAATGAAACAGATTGTCATTCACGCAGTGAAATATAAAGAACATATGTGTTGAGGCCTAAAACAGAGATATTAGCGAAATTTTGAGTTAAAATTTTTTATGTATAATATCGAATCAATAAATCTTCAACAGTGAATTCAGTATATTAATATCTGTTTTGTAAAACGGATCCTATCTATCTATCAATCTATCAGATGATCTCTCTCTCTCTCTCTCTCTCTCTCTCTTCCAATCTATCTATCTATCTATCTATCTATCTATCTATCTATCAGATGATCTCTCTCTCTCTCTCTCCCTCTTCCAATCTATCTATCTATCTATCTATCAGATGATCTCTCTCTCTCTCTCTCTCTCTTCCAATCTATCTATCTATCTATCTATCTATCAGATGATCTCTCTCTCTCTCTCTTTCAATCTATCTATCTATCTATCTATCTATCAGATGATCTCTCTCTCTCTCTCTCTCTCTCTCTTTCAATCTATCTATCTATCTATCTATCTATCAGATGATCTCTCTCTCTCTCTCTTTCAATCTATCTATCTATCTATCAGATGATCTCTCTCTCTCTCTCTCTCTCTTCCAATCTATCTATCTATCTATCTATCAGATGATCTCTCTCTCTCTCTCTTTCAATCTATCTATCTATCTATCAGATGATCTCTCTCTCTCTCTCTCTCTCTCTCTTCCAATCTATCTATCTATCTATCTATCTATCAGATGATCTCTCTCTCTCTCTTCCAATCTATCTATCTATCTATCAGATGATCTCTCTCTCTCTCTCTTTCAATCTATCTATCTATCAGATGATCTCTCTCTCTCTCTTCCAATCTATCTATCTATCAGATGATCTCTCTCTCTCTCTCTTTCAATCTATCTATCTATCAGATGATCTCTCTCTCTCTCTTCCAATCTATCTATCTATCTATCAGATGATCTCTCTCTCTCTCTCTTTCAATCTATCTATCTATCAGATGATCTCTCTCTCTCTCTTCCAATCTATCTATCTATCAGATGATCTCTCTCTCTCTCTCTTTCAATCTATCTATCTATCAGATGATCTCTCTCTCTCTCTTCCAATCTATCTATCTATCAGATGATCTCTCTCTCTCTCTCTTTCAATCTATCTATCTATCAGATGATCTCTCTCTCTCTCTTCCAATCTATCTATCTATCAGATGATCTCTCTCTCTCTCTCTTTCAATCTATCTATCTATCAGATGATCTCTCTCTCTCTCTTCCAATCTATCTATCTATCAGATGATCTCTCTCTCTCTCTCTCTCTCTTCCAATCTATCTATCTATCAGTACACACCTACTGATATCTAATAAAAAGTTAATTTTTTTTAAACGATAGATACTAGATTTTTATTAGTTTTAATATTGACTTCATATTAAATGTTGAGTATTGCGCACATGTATTAGTTTTTACTGAGGTGGTCAACCCATGTAACTTTATTCTTTATAACATCTTCCAACGCTCTCTCTCTCACACACACACATACACACACACACACAATATATATATATATATATATATATACATATATATATATATATATATATATATAAAGTAGTTGCGTTTTTTGCTATGTATGTGTTTACTTATATTTCACAAAAGAGGTTATTGAGCATTAAAATCATGCATACACTTTAATATGTTTAAAATAAGGAAAATACGAAACATAATTTAAAAAATAATTTTACTGATTAAATGTTATAATTTAAATGATTAAAAGTCGATCGATTTGTTTAACTCTCCGTCGTTTTTTGTTTTTTTTTGTATGAAGGTACAAAAAAGAGGGAATGGAACTCTTTTAGATTTTCTTCAGACTCACCATGTTTAAATATCACATGGAAAAATACATTTTTTTAACAGGCAATTAAGAACTGAATTTAGATTTTTGTTGTATAAAAAAATATGTAGAAAATAGAATTATAATAATGTTTCGAATCATTCACATGCTTAGTGTTACATTTTTTTATAATGGCATTTTAAATCTAAACAAAAAATATCCGAAAATTAAAGAATATTATAATACGTGAATTTTTAAATTATTTTATCGTTAACATTTTAAAGGGTAAATAAAGAATTGAAATAGAATTCTGCTACTTTTTTGAAAATTCTTTTAACTAAATATAAGTTCTGTAATCATAAAAAATATTTGAGATAAAAAAAATCATGAAAATGTTTTAAACCTTTATCAATATAGGGTAACATATTTTTATATATTGTTTAAAATATAAACTAAAAAGGAATAAAACACACACACACACACACACGAGTAAAAAGAATAGAAAAAACTCATTAAATAAAAGAATACTTTTCTTTGAATTAATAGGCGAAATCTTTCAGTTACAAATAAAGTCATATTTCTAATTCTTAACTTACTTCTCTCTTCCCCCTTTATATCTGATTCACTAGTGTTCATAAAATCCTTAAAATTCTGATCATAGATCGGGTACTTCTGCTGGTATATATATATGAGACTGTGTTTAAAATAATTGCCGATTTTATATTTATTTGTGTAATGAAACCATTATGTCCAACAACTTGAATTTATATATATAAATATATATATTGTGTATGTGCATTGCCTGGTGTCTGACTAAAATAAGTTATATATATATATATATATATATATAGCTAGCTAGCAAGCTTGCTATGTTTTAATTATTTGAGCAATCAAATCTTCCTAATAAAAGAAAATAAACAATATCCTAATAAAAGAAAATGAACAATATCCTACAGAAGCTATAACAGACGCAGACTATGCAGATGATCTAGCGCTTCTTGCAAATACACCGTCCCAAGCTGAATCCCTACTGCATAACCTAGAGTAAACAACAGGAGGCACCAGTCTCAATGTGAACGTCAATAAAACACAGTACATGTGTTTTAAAGAGAAGAAGCCATTTTCACTTTAATTGGCAGGCCTTTAAAATTTGTAGATAAGTTCACATACTTCGTCTGCAATATCTGATCACCTAAAAGTGAACTGCCATCGATAGGTTATCGATCATATGGAAGTTTGATCTATCTGATAAAATCAAACGGGATGTGGCTACTTCGATACTTCTATATAGATGTACCTCATGGACGCTAACAAAATACGCAGATAAAACGCTCGATGAGAACTACATAAGAATGATATTTTGAACAAATCCTGGAAGTAACACCCCTCGAAACAACAGCTGTACGGCCACTTATCTCCTATCTATAAAAAAACTCCAAGTAAGACAAACAAGACATTAAGGACACTGCTGGAAAAGCAGGGACGAACTCATAAGAGAGGTTTTTCCATGGACCCCTCCACATGCACGTGACAGTCGTAGCCAACCAGCGGACACAGGATGTAGTTTGGAGGATGGATGGTAGGAATGGATGAACAGAGAGAGAGAGAGAGAGAGAGAGAGAGAGAGAGTGAGAGAGAGAGAGAGAGAGAGAGTCGGGGAAATCTGTGTTTTTTGTGCGACATGATGATGATGATATTGCTTAACAGCAAAAGAGAAAAAAATGATAAAAGTAAAAATATATTGGAAGTTTTGCTAGGTACTTAGGAAGCCTGCACGAGTGAGTTCGATTCTCATTGGTGTCCCATTCATGTGGCCTTGGGCTACAGCTAAACAGAAAGCTTAGTAAATTATTACTTACAGAATCGAATATTGCACTAATTCAAGGAAATTAGATTCATAGAAATGAATAAAACTTTTGATGCTTAAAAAGTAATGTCAGCGTTTGCACCTAATCAACCAAATTAAGGTTAGTCTATTTCGAACTAGTGTATCTATTCTTTTCGTTAAACTGAAGAAGACCGTAGAACGGATCGGTTATAACATAGCTATAACAATAAATAGGAGTATGAATAGGAATCGTATGAACGTCACTTGAAATATATATATATATATATATATACTGTCAAGGTACAATCGAGGTAACACACACACTGACACAGAGACGTGTATATATATATATATATATAGTCAAAGTAGAATCGAGGTACCACACACACATACACACTCACACACACACACACACACACATGTATATATATATATATGTTGTCAAGGTAGAGTTGAAGTAACACATACATATATAGAGACATACACACATATATATATATATGTTGTCAAGGTAGAGTCGAGGTAACACACACAAACACACACACACACACACGCACACACACACACACACACACACACACACATATATATATATGTTGCCAAGGTAGAGTCGAAGTAACACAAAGACACACTCTCATGCACTGACACACACATATTTACATGCTGTCAAGGTAGAGTCGAGGTAACACATAGACAACCCCCCACACGGACACACACACACATACATACATATATATATATATACTATGAAGTTAGAGTCGAAGTACCACACACAGAGACACAGACACATATACACATATGTTGTCAAGGTAGAGTCGAGGTAACACACATACAGAAACACAAGCACATATAATTATGTTGTCCTGACTCTCTTGCCATGTGACCCCATCGACTATTACTTTAAGTCTTCTGGTAGGCGTCCAGTGTCCACATAAAGCTGATGAATGTAAGTTTTTGTTAATAGGCTCCTACACATGGTCTGTCTATTTTTACAAGTCAGTAGGAAAATGTCGTTTTCCATAGGTTTATTGTTGCACAAGGTTGCAGCATTTTGCCCTCATTTTGATACAACAATAGATACTCAGAATTTGGGGAGTGGTTGCAGTTAAAAATGAATTTTCATTGTTGTGTATCAGTAACAAGAAATACTTATTGGTTATTCTATCACTAATATGACAATACAAATTTTCAAGACACCCTTGCTGCGTTTGCAGACTCCGACTGTTAACATTGCAGTCCTCTCTGGCCTCCAGATCATAGTTACAAAACCACTATTCTACACTAGATATCAATTTGTGCGTGGAATAATAATTTAAATAAATGCATACCAATTTTGAAGAAGAGACTTCTTGTTATATAATTAAGGAATGTTTTCTTTTATTTTAATCATTTTTCATTAATTATATTTTATCATTCAGTTTGGTTGGGCTTTGAACTATTCGAGTTAAGAGTTCAGGTGTGTAGTCAATTGGTGCAGTTTACGCTCGTGCGCCAAGGATATGACAATCACCATTGTCATAATGAACCCCAAGAGAGGAAATGAGGCTGGAGCGTGGATGAAGTTCATGCCTGGAAGAGATAGGCTGAGAATTTGGAAGATTTTGAAAAAAGATTCAGTTGAGTTCCGACCATGGTGTTGAGAAATCGAGATTGGACCACGAGATATGCCGAACGTTGGGGGTTTTGTTAGCAGAGTATGATACGAAAGTCTTTTTAGAATTGTTTCTCTCTCTCCTCGTGACGAAGAACAGAAGTCAGAAATTGATAAAAGCTTCGTACCTGAACAACGGAGTCGCTTGTGTATTTGAGTCCGACTGCATTTGTAGATTTGTATTTGCCTGTTTCTGTTTTTGTATATGTATATGTATAGCTATACAACATTCTTTCTAAAATCCCTGATGATTACGTCGACGGACTCCATTGGATATAGCAAAAAAGAACGCGAGAATAGAACATTTAAAAGTCAATTTAGAATCTTCTATTGCCGAGTCAATTTTAGCAGATGAAGCATTTTTAACATGCATCGGCTGCTTTTGTTGAGGAGAGAAGAAAAATGGTTAGGAGACATCTGCAGGATAAAATTTGATTTTTATTTTGAATTCAGAGTACTAACAATATTTCACAAATTTCATGAGAAAAGATCACAGATCTGATAAATTTGATTCTGAAAAGAGTAGATGCTTCAAAAGTAGAGAATGAAGTTGGTTGGTTGGTTGGATTTACGGCGTATCAACCCTTCTCGGTTCATTTTACGTTGAACTAAATTTTAAACAATTCAATTTAGTATAAGTATATTTGTTTGCTTGTTTGGGTTTTATGGCATTTCAACCATAGTAGATTATTTAATACCAAATCCATTTTTATACAAATGAACAGTTCTATTTCAAACAGTTCAGTTTAGCATAAGTACAAAGTTTAATTTGTCAAAAACATTTCTATTTTAAGCTATTCAGTTTAGTCAAACAGTTCTAATTCAAACAATTTAGTTTAGTATAAGTATAGCTTTTTTCCACACACAGATAAATGTCAAAACAGTTCTATTTCAAGCAGTTCAGTTTAGCAGTTTAAATATCAAAACAATTTTATTTCAAGTAATTCAGTTTAGTATGAGTACGCATTTTAGTTCTATTTGACCCTTTGATAGGATCCTATCAGATGCTTCCACTCCCGGCCAGAGTGGACCAGGAAGCGAAGGCAATGGAGGGGTACTCCACAATCTTCAAAGCTCCTGCTTTACTGGAACCTCACTAGTGTCATAATAAAGGACATTCGTTGGGAGGTCTAACCCTTCTGCAGAGATGCAGTTGGTGTATTCTACAGCCGACTGGGCAAGAGAGAATGATGAATTATTACATGTTTCTTCTTATTTTTCTCCCAAACAAATATAGAGTTGATTCTAATTGTTCATCGATTTAGATTCCAAATGCAAAGGAGGTTCATTTAGCGAAACGGTTATCGTCACAGACAATGGAATTGGTGATTCGAGTTCAAAACCTGAACGAGGATGTTTGCATTTCACTTTTTGCTAATGTCTTTTGGGAAAGGCATGAATCCATTTATTCTTCTTCCAACAATGAGTAAATAGTAGGGCAGACTATTTTAGGCAACCAGTCAAGGAGAAGGAAAAATCTGATTTCAAAGTAGTTTTAATCCGCTTAAAAACTGACCTTGTGTCAAATCCTGCCCGAGATGGAAGGGTTGAGTTAATACATACTCCAAGTGTACGCCTCACATAATAAGAAGGGATATTGGAAAGGTCTCAACCCGACTAATACAAAAATGACCAAGAGCCATGATATCCACTTTCCAAATTGGATGAAAATAGCAGTTCAAAAATACACACAAAAAGAAAAATGCATCATCTTTTAATTTCGAAAAATACAGGAAGGCCTAAGAATACATCGGCTGAAACCTCAGGATACAAAATGAAGAAGAAGAAGAAGAAGAAGAAGAAGAAGAAGAAGAAGAAGAAGAAGAAGAAGAAGACAAATATTGATTGATAGTTTGATTTTAACAGAATGTCGTCTAATCAAACTTTATTTTATATCGAGAGGTTAGGGAATCTTGTTCTTTGCATGTCTATATTTACATTTTTTGAGTAGTTTTTTTTAGGAGTTTTCTTTGTTTTTGCGCACGGTTCTATCGAATACGAATAATTTTTCAAACATATTTATTTGACTCATAAATTAGACCCGATCAGATATTACCACTCCAGTTCAGAGTAGGCCTGGGAGTAATTGCAATGAAGGGATACTCCATACTCTCTTAATACCAAGAATTAGATTATCGTCGTCAGATGCCGATTAGTATCTTACCCTGAACTGCCTTTTTTGGTGGGAGAGTGGGCTTACGCCTCTTCATTTAGTGTGTCATAATCCCAGCCGTTTCGGCGGATAGATAGATAGATAGAAACAGTGTTTAAATGAGCGAACATCTGTATAACAATTGATAGGAAAATTAATATTTTCATGAGAGAAATAAAGGACATACAATTCTTGACTTTAGTGAACACACGTCAAGAAACTGTAATTTCAATCTATTCCGAAACAATTTCTAAAGCTTTCCACAAATAAATACATTGATAACAAAACAAGGTATTAGTTTCTTCGCCCCCAAATCAATAAGCAAATTTTCAATTAACGTCATTGTGGCTAGTGGGCTGCAGCGGTGGTGGTGGTGGTGGTGGTGGTGGTTATTTTGATGACTAGATTTGATGCATTTATCATCATTTAGCATAATTCCTCTTTACCATTAATCAAGAAATGTTTCAGAATTAACAATAATATATTTGCAAGACATATACGGTTTTAGATAAGAGCTTGAGATAATAAATAAAGTAAGAAATATGTTGACGCACTGAGTTTACTAACCGTAACAGCAGCTTGTGGTCGTTTTGTTATATAATTAAGGAATGATTCTTTATATTAATCATTTTCGTTAATTATATTTTATCATTCAGTTTGGTTGGGCTTTGAACTATTCGGCTCTTAGTTCAGGTGCATAGCACTGGGAACAGTTTACGCTCGCAAGCAAAGGATATGACAATCACAATTGCCATTATAAACCCCATATAGGAAATGAGGCTGGAATGTGAATGAGGCCATGCCCGGAAGCGATGGTCCTAGAATTTGAAGATTTTGAAAAAGAGTCAGTTGGGAGTTGCCTTTGGACCATGTAGGCAAACAGTTAGGTTGTCTGCCATTTAGGCAGACAGTTGAAGTTGGGGTCCGACCATGGTGGTGAGAAGTTGGGGTCCGACCATGGTGGTGAGAAGTTGGGGTCCGACCATGATGATGAAAAATTGAGATTGGACCTCGAGATGTACCGAGCGTTGGGGTGTTGTTAGCATACGAAAGACTTTCAAGAATTGTCTCTCTCCTCGTGTCGAAGAACCGAAGTCAGAAACTAATAAACCGTTCGTACCGGAACAACGGGTCCTGCTTGTGTATTTGTACTGTGTGGCTTGCATATTTATACGTATAGTATACAACAGTTTAATATTTGACATGTTCAACTGGTAAACTACTCCGCTAGAGTATTAAGTTCGATTATTAATGTTGGCTTCACACAGTGACATTTTGTGACGCTTGCCTTTATGCGGTGCTTATTTTTTCTGCTTTCATATGCTAGTTTCTTTATTTGTATTTAAGATTTTCTTCCTGATGCATTTTGTAGGTTAGTCATAAATGTTAGAAATATTATTTTGTAACGCAATACAATACACTGAGGTTTATTGTGTTTGTAATATTTTATTTCCTTTTTGTTGGTGTGTGTAATTCTTATTTCTTGAAGAGTAAGGAGGAAGAGTACCTTTTAAGGTACGATCAAGCTGCTCTTAAAATGTTTAAATTTTGTATTTAAGTTTTGTATCTTCTTCTTCTTCTTCTTCTTCTTCTTCTTCTTCTTCTTCTTCTTCTTCTTCTTCTTCTTCTTCTTCTTCTTCTTCTTCTTCTTCTTCTTCTTCTTCTTCTTTCAATAGGGATTAGATTACGCTGAATGTAGAACCTGCAGAGAGGGTTATACCTTCCCTAAAATTGTGTCTTGGGTGTGACACGAAACTGCACCTGGTGGCGAAGAGCCAATTTTGGAAATCGGCTCATTACTCCTAGGTCCACCTGACCTCGTATTCAATAAGACCGCACGCACAAAAAACAAAACAAAAACAAACAAATAAGACTCAAGATACATCACAAAATTGTAAATAGAACTGTATTATGAACACAATTCCCTAACCTGTAGACATAAAATAACCCTAGACAAGCTGACATGACGTTAAAATCTCTTTCTCTCTCTCTCTGCCTTTTCACATCTATCTATCTATATATCTTTTTTTTTAAACTGTTTCTATCTATCTATCTATCTATCTATCTATCTATCTATCTATCTATTATGACCCTGGAAAGGGGTCACAAAGAGAACAGAACACTACGGTTATAGTATAAGTATATATTTACAAGAACAAACGATAGTTACAAGAACATAGGACGGTAAGCTAGTTCGCATAACTGCGCGGGAGTGAGGTTTGCTTCCGGATCTAGAGTGACTTCGTATTGCTGCGTCTTCCGGTATTATGGGGTGTGGTTGAGTCCATTAGTCGGAGATTCTGCCACAACACTATCTATCTTTTTAAAAAACTGTTTCTATCTATCTATCTATCTATCTATCTATGTAATTGCATTTCAAATCAATGTGCATATTTCTCATTCATGTATTTACCCAACTCTTTCTAAGTGGAATAAATTTATTTTTTCTAATTCCTTCTTCAAGATTGGTCTCCTAATCAAAGCTAAAGAACCCAACATACCTTACTATCTAACCATAACATGATTGGGGAGAACTGGCGGATTCTTGCTTTTCCCAAAGGTATTAGCACATAATGAAACACGAACACCTTCGTCCAGGATTTGAACTCGGGTCGTCAATTCCATTACCTCCCACACATTTCTTATGTATATATATATATATATATATATGCATGTATCGAACTGTTTACGGATGCTTGTTTACAAGGCTCATTGATCTAGTGGGCAGAGTGTTCGCCAGTGGTCCGGGAGACCAGTGTTCAGTCCCAGGTCGAGTCATACCAAAGACTTAAAAAATGGTATTTGATATCTCCTAGCTTAATACTCAACATTATAAGGTACATATGAAGAGTAAAGTGGAGCAATCCGGGGGAAGGAGTAGCGCCATCCCCTGCACCTTGGTGTAGTAGAAAGGGGAACTTCGGGTCACACTTGACTACGGTCGTCAACTTTACTTTTTTTATTCACAAGGCTGGATCAATAAGCAAATACCCTTAACAATTTCCTGTATATTGTTCTGTATATGGGTTTGATATTTACCACTGAATTAAGGGCATTGACAAAGGGTAAGTAATTTGAAAAACTATTATAACTGATGTAACGGCACATATAGTGTATCCACCATATACAGACGTACCCATATCAATTGAACCAACAAAGGTTTATGTGCCATTAAACAAAGAAATCAAATCATATCAGTTGTTCCATAGAAAATAAATTTTCTTCTGAAACAAAGACCCTAAGATTCTATTATTTCTAGAGGAACATTGTTCAATTAAAACGAGTATTATTAGGTATTATTTATTACCTAACTCTACGGCAACTATTTAACTAAAAATAACATTGCATAAATAAACTGGATGTTTCAAAAGAAAGACCTCATATTCATATTTACCAACCCCTCCGCTCGGGTAGGATATGACACAAGGTCAATTTTTAACTGGTTCGAATTCAGAGTTTTCCTTCTCCTAGACTAGTTGCCTCACTAAGGCTGAAGAACCTAGTCTGTCCTACTATTTACCCATAGCTGAATGGAGAATAATTGGATTCATACCTTTCCCAAAGGTATTAGTGCTATGTGAAATGCAATCAATCTCGGGCAGGATTTGAACTCGTGTCGCCGTGTCCATTTCCCACGACGATAATCATTACACCACGGGTACCTCCACACCTTATATTAAAAATATTAAAATTTTAATAATAATTTTTTTAAGCGGAATTCTTTTTCCTTTTATTTTTTACATGAAATGAATTTTATTTTACCTTAAAATAGATTATTCTTCGTTCACCCAGTATAAGTAAAAAAGGGTGTATGTATTTTTGAAGGGCTGCACATCCGTTATTGTAGTTCCAGTTAATCACATTTTAAGTGAATGCATCAAACGAATAGAGAAGGAGTCGAACAGTAGACATGACTGGATAGGAAAAGGCATCTGCTGGAAATTTTGCAAGAAATTAAAATTTAGTCATATTGACAAATGGTATATACAGAACAAAATATTTTCTAGAACATTAGACGTATAAACTCCTTCGAGACTTCGAGATACGCACTTGCTGCTAAATACAGCGAGAACATCAGACCCTGTGTTAGTTACAAAGAAAAACGATTCTTGTCATCTTTTTGGTTTTGCTCTTCCAGTGAAAAAAAAAAGATGAAGAAATACTTAGATCTTGCTTGAGGGCTGAAAAACTTTGAAACATGAAGGTGACCGTGAAACCAATTGTAGTTGGTGCCAGACTGGAATTAGTTTAGAAAATGTTCATTTTTCAGTCAATTTATCAAGAAATATACGTGTCAAACATAAGCAGAGTGTTTAAAACATATTCTTTGAATTATTTAGAAAATGGAATATCTTCAGTGACTTTCTAAAGAAATATATTTAAAAGAACCTATAAAAAGAACAAATGCTTATTTAACAAGCTCTAAAAAAAGAATCTAGTTTTACCCGAGGATTTCCGGGCGGTGGAATTGAATATGATCATATCATCGTATCACTGACAATTCAAAACGAAAAAAGTAACATTTTTCTTTTTAACACACACACACTCACACACGCATATATATATATATATATATATATATATATATATATATATATATATATAAAGAGAGAGGAGAGAGAGAAATATATTAGAACATTTTTGACAAATGTATAAATAGAAAATTCAAAATTAATACCTACGTATCTATCTATCTATTTATATGAGCGATAGAGAGGGTGAGAGAAAGAGAGAGGAAGAAAGAAAGAGAGAGAAATATGTGAATTTTTTTCACATATACAAAGAGAAAAATCATATATATATATATATAGAGAGAGAGCGAGAGAGAGAGAGAGAGAGAGAGAGAGAGAGAGAGAGAGAGAGAATATAAAGAAACACACAAACACACACATAAATATATATATAGATACGTCTGTGTGTGTGTGTGTGTGTGTGTGTGTGTGTGTGTGTGTGTGTGCGCGCGCACATGTATGTGTGCATATATGTATTTGTAGAGCGAGGGAAAAACAGAGATAAAAAAACAATTTGTATGCAAATTTTTGGCATATATATATATATATATATATATATATATATATATATATATATATATATATATATATATATAATGGTAAATCAGAATTCACGCACACAAATGCACACAAACAAACAAACAAACATATATTTATTATATAATAGGAAGCTTTTTCATTGTTTATGTTTTGTTTAGTAACTTCAGACAAGGGAAATTATGGATCCTGCCGACTTAATTACCTGATATTTATTATATCAAAAGATGATTAAGCCTATTTCCAAGCCAGAATTCGCTATTGACTATGAAGTTTGCAGGCAGTTAAATTACAACATATTAAATTTTCGGCTATTTTTAGACAGAAGCCCATTGTTGAAGAGCTATGGATGCATGGGTGGGATTCAGAGGGTTAATAACAATTAGATATTAATTATATAGAACTTATTTATTCATTTGCAATAAATTATGATATAAATCATATAAATAGGATGGTTAGTTGGTTGGTTTTAAAGCATCTCAACCCGTATTGGGCTATTCAATACCGAAGAAGGTCTTTTTGCAAACAATTATATGGTTTCAAATAATAAATGATTATAATTTTTAGTAAACAATTATTGAAGTAACTATTCTTAACGCAGATAATTACCACATAATCATATGGTTTCAAGTATTCCGATTAAATACAAATAATTCATAAAGAATTATTCACACTTCGTATTATTAAATAAAAAGGAAAAAAAAATTGTTATGTGGAGGATCTCGCTATTCCAGCGGATCTTAGATTAAAAATGAAAGAAACTAGAAAAGATAGACTGATACTTGGATCTTGCTAGAGGACAGAAAAATTTGTGGGGCATGAAGGTGACGGTGATACCAATTGTAGTTGGTGCACTTGGAACGGTCTATTAAGTCTGGGAAAAGAGACTGGGTAACTTGGAGATGAGAGGAAGTATCTGCTAAGACCTCTAGAAAAGGAATCTCATCTGATGCTGTTTCATATCAACGATTTTTGGAGATTGTTACAATTCTGAAGATCAGTCGGGGTATTTGAAACCCCACCGGCAGGTTGAAAACATTTCTTTTTATTACTGAGCACATTTTTTTTAAACCATAATGCTGAGGTCAGTCTTTTTTTTTGTGAGTGGAAGAAACAATTACATAGTTTTAAGTAAGTATTCCTATAAATCATTTTGAAGATAAATACTGTGTACTTTGTTGCATGGCCTAATCAGTTGGGGCTGTAGAATACACCGGCTGCATCTCTGCAGAGAGGTACGACTCCCCCAACGAGTAACCTGGATATGACATGAAACAATCTGATGGTGAGGTTCCAGTAATGCAGGAGCTTTGGGGAATGCGGAGTATTCCTTATTGCCATCACTCCCAGTCCACTCTAGCCCGGAGTGGTAGCACCTGATATATGGGTCAAATAGAGCTAAACTGTAATTACGCTAAAATTAATTATTTGAAAATAATTGTTCTAGCATCCAACTGTGTGTAAGCAAAAAACTGTGTACTTATGCTAAACTGAATTATTTGAAATGGAACTGTTTTGATATGTAACAGTGTGTAAACAAAACTGTACTTTTGCTTATCTGAATTATTTGAAATAGAACTATTTTTAACATTTAAACAGTGTAATTATGCTAAACTGAATTGTTTGAAACTTTTATGAAAATGACTTAACCAACCAACCAACCAACCAACCAACCAACTTAGATGCAACATTAATGATTCAGTAAGAATTATAGATCAGAATGATTTTAGACATTATCTAAAATATATCTATTTGATGGAATCTTAACAGGTACTACCACTCCAGGTCAGAGTGGACTTGGGAGTAATGGCAATGAATGGATACTCCACATTTCCCAGATCCCCAGAACTACAGTTAAGTGTCATATCCAAAACATCCCTTTTTTTTTAGAGTTTTACCCCTCAGCAAGGAAAGCAGTCAGTATATACGAATCCTCACCGACAAGGCGTATATTAATAGAATGTTTATTCATTTAAACTTAAATCGACGAAAGCAGTCTATTGGCGTGTATATAAATAAACTGGATTTAGTCGACCTTTTTTACTTTGTTAAATTCAATTTTATTTCATATTTCCATCTGCACATGAAAACTCATGATTGTTTAGACGAGTCTACACAAACACGCTATCTTCAAATAAAAAAGAAAGCAGCTGAAATAGTATTCATATTTTTATTCACCTTCTTATATTTTTATAAGCAAACACAGACACACACAATACACAAACACAGACACACACATCGTAAGAAACACATACGTAAGCATACATGTTTTATGTAAAAGATTGCTGACCATTTTTTTTTTCGAAAATATTTCCTGGGGAAATTTTCTTTTTATTTTCGGGTCAGATGTAAAAAGTCAGTTCTGTAAAATTACGAGATGATCAGATGAATCACGTGATGGATATATAGATCAGTCGAATCTGACCGACAAACCTGAAAAGGCTAAGATCGATACAAAAAGAGAAGCAGACAGAGTAATGATCAGAATGAGCGTTTATCAATCTTCTCACGAGGACAAAATGTAATACATATTCAATTTTGATGTGGATACCCTCATACTTACCTGTGGGTAGGAACAGAACTATTCAACGTTCCCGCCACTTTCATCTATGACGCTTCAGGCATCAGGGTTTAACGTCGAGTTTTTTTTACTGCTAAGTGCAATTAAGAGGTGCAGCTTGAACCCAAGGAGCTGAACCCAATATTTATACCTACGGCTACGTATGACTAAAGATTAGCCCTTGTTTCAAGGGAGTATTGACAGAGAAATATATATATATATATATATATATATATATAGGATGATAAAGAGTAGAAAGAATGGGCATACTGGGTTCTTTAACCTTCGTTAGGCAACCAGTCTTGGAGAAGGAAAACTCTGATTTCCCCTTTAGAAATTAAACATATGCCACACCCTACTTATGGCAATAGTTGTAGGGTTAAATTCATTTTTGGATGATATTTCCGTCGTTCCTACTTGTGCATTGGTTAGATTTCAAGTTCAGAGAAAAGACAGTTCTCTGAATGCTGATTTTCAGGGTAGATAGATCCTCGTTTTGTAAAGTTTTTTGTGTTGTTGTTGTTGATGGGGGTGGGAGAGGAGGAACATATACGATTGTTTGCAAATTTTTTGTGTACAAAATACTCTGGATAAACAATTACACAAAAAATGTAAATATAAATTTACAAGAAATGTACTTCCCTAACCTCAAGGCATAAGATAACCATAGGCAGGTTGTCATGTCGTTAAAATTAATCAATCAATCAATCAATCAACTTTTTCTTACTCCAGGAATGTGAATATCTGGGGAATGTTCAGAATCTCTTCATTGCCATTACTCCCAGGTCCATTCTAACCTAGAGTGGTTGTACCTGTTAGGCTCTTATCTCATAGATCAGTTAAAAATATCTGGGGAATGTTCAGAATCTCTTCATTGCCATTACTCCCAGGTCCACTCTAACCTAGAGTGGTTGTACCTGTTAGGCTCTTATCTCATAGATCAGTTAAAAATATCTGGGGAATGTACAGAATCTCTTCATTGCCATTACTCCCAGGTCCACTCTAACCTACAGTGGTTGTACCTGTTAGGCTCTCATCTGTGGTTCAAATAGATCTATTAAAAATGATTCCTATTCAATAAGAATGCTTGATGCTTTATAACTGTGAGTTATTTTTATCAAGAATTGTTACTTGATGCTATAATTGTTTACGAACTATTATTATTGGTTACCTTAAACCATATAACTATGTGCAAACAAATAATCACTTTTATTTTGGAATTGAAATAATTACTTGAAATCCTTTTCTTACTCCAGGAATGTGAATGACCTCAAAATTTTCTTTCATAGCCGTCAAATTTAAAGTCTTTATTTCTTTTATGGTGATACGGTGTAAGAGTTTTTGTTGCGTAATAGAAATAGAGAAATAATTTGCAGGTGTTTGAAAAATTTGTCCCAAATATAAGATTAAATATTTAGATTGTGGAAATTCATTAAATAAAACAAATACTTCAGTAAGGAACAGAACTTTACATCGAATTAAAGAACAAGTAATTGCTCATAAAAATAAGTGAATTGAACAAGAAACAAAAATGTTGTAGATTCTTGTAATGAATTTTGTTAGATTCTTGTAATGAATTCCTGCATCTGGGGTACCTCGTGAGGACCACACTCACTTAAAATTGTCAGATCACCTAAATAGCTAACCATTATAACACAAGATGCTCAAATTGCTACGTAATTCAATACAATTTTTTTACATCTTGTTACGAATTCGAACATTTGCTAAAACTTTTATATGTGAAGCTTTGTATTGGCCTTTTTGAGTGATTAATTCTTTTAAACGGCATGCCAATAAGAATAAGATAATTTTATGCCCAGCAGAATTCATACTAACAAAACAAAGAGCTTAACCTAGAGCCCCATGGGAGACATTAGCGGTTAGAAAAAGTGCGCAGACGAGAAAACCGCATCCCTATGCAATAGAAGGAACTCAACTAATGCTAACGCTCAGAGACTTAAGAAGGCACAAAGTGAACTAAATAACACATACCTAAAAGAACGAATAGAACACATCCAAAATTAGATCAATAAGATTAGAGACTCGGTTGAAGATAGACAATTTAGGATACCGCAGCAGACAGTAAACGAAGTGAATAAACGGAAGAGTACTGCAAGAGATAAAATGAAAGCTACCAGCCAAGAATGAAGAATACGAGATACATCTGTGAAAACAACATTTCGAGATTTTACTTGGAAAACCTCCGAAAGTTACGGAGGAATTTACTGCGAAAATTATTCGTAATCAACTAGACATCAAACTAGGATAATTTACGCAAGAACTCAACTTAGTACAAAGAAAAATGAAAAATAGAAAAGCTGCAGGGCTTGATGAAATACCCCCAGAAGTAGGCAAGACAAGTAAATTCGATGGCACACTGCTCTGATACTGCAGTACCATATATAACCAGAACACAATAGACAGATGGACAAAGAGCTGCATTCTCTTTTTCCTCGAGAAGGGTGGCCTCGGAATAGGCAAGAACTACCAAGATATAACCCTTACATCCATAGCGACCAAGGTCTACAGTGCTCTGCTACGTAACTGCATAGAACCTAAAATAGAGAAAATACTTAGGAAGAACCAAAATTCTGATTCTACGTTGAATTCTTGAAGGTGTACGTGCAAAAAACTTCAAGGTAACACTATTATTTGTAGATTTCTCCATTGCATTTGACTCTATACGCAGAGGAAAGATGGAGCAAATACTTCTCGCCTACGTTGTCCCCAAAGAAACCGTCGCAGCCATAATGATGCTATATAAAAACACGGAAGTGAAAGTTCACTTACCGGATTTATTTGTTCTCCGTCCCACCACCGGACAAATATGACACAAGGCCTTTTTAAAAAGCCGCAACCCACTCGCGTCCGGTAAAGTCCAAAAATAACTTCAGCCCCGTCGGCACCCCCCCAAAAGGGGGCACTCCAGGGGTCAGGAAACAAAACAGGAACAAAATGTCAAAGTGGCCTGTGTCTTGGTCCGCTTACCGGATTAAGACACAGGCTACTTTGACATTGTAGCAAGTGTGTTGCAAGGAGATGCATTGGCCTCATACCTGTTTATTATCTGCCTAGACAACGTGTTTAAGATTTAATGAAAGAAAATGGCTTCTCGCTGGCTAAGGCAAGAAGCAGAAAAGTTCACCTACCTTAGAAGCAGTGTCTCATCAACCGAGAAAGACATCAACACGTGACTTGCAAAGGCATGGACTGCTATCGACTAGCTATCGGACATATGGAAGTCAGACCGGTCCGATAAAATAAAACGTAGTGTTTTCCAAGCAGCAGTCGTATCAATACTGCTATATGGATGCACTCCATGGACGCTAACTAAACGTCTGGACAAAAAAACTTGACAGCAATTACTAAAGAGTACTTTGAGCAGTATTGAACAAGTCCTGGAGGCAACATCCCACAAATCAACCGGTGTACGGCCACCTACCCCCTATCACGAAAACCATCCAAATTAGACGAGCCAGACATACAGGACACGGCTGGAGAAGTAAGGGCGAACTCATAAGTAATATACTCCTGTGGACTCCTTCACATGGACAAACAAAGGTTGGACGACCAGCTAGACTCTATCTACGGCAGCTCTGTGCCGATACAGGATGTAGCCTGGAAGACCTGCCGGGAGCGATGGACGATAGAGACGGGTGGCGAGAGAGTGTCTGCGAAATCCGTGCTTGTAGCATGAGATGATGATGATGATGTACGTTCATGTTTACATTTTTTGTTGTTGTTTCGTAATAACTTTTTTTGCACACAGTCCTATCGAAAAAGAATTTTTATCGGTACTACTATTCCGGGACTGAGTGGATCTGGGAGTAATGGTATAAAGTGACACTTTACACTCTCTATAACTTTAGTGGGGCCTCACCATCAGATGCTGATTAGTGTCCGACTCAAGACACCCCTTTTTGGGTGGGTGGGGGTTTTACTCTTCATGCACCGACGACTGATCGAATAGATACATAGGTATAAACCCACTGATATAGATAAATTTAAACAGAGTTTAAATAACATGCCATGAAGGGTAGACCTGGGTGTAATGGTGAGGAAGGGTTACTCCACAGATTTTCAGAACTGGAGTAGCAACCATCAGATACAGTTTACTGTTATACGAAGGACACGATTTATTTTTTTGTGTGTGGGTGTTCTTACTAAACTTCTAGCGATTCAGTCTGTATTCTTAGCCTCGACGATAGGACGGTTTGTTTAGTATTGTCGAACTTTTAGAATTGTTGGAGAAATTAGCAAAAGAAATTTCAATGATTATTTTTTTCTTTGTCAGAAATCTAATTAGTTTTTGATAATTTACTGTTCGTTTTGAAGACGTCCGTACAGGCGTACCTAGACATACAGACAACTCTTCTCTGAGATATTTTCCGCTAAAGTTGTTTCAAGCCAATGAATTAAACAATAGAAATAAATAAAAAAAAGAATTGTTTGGGCTTCATGAAGGTCAAACGATTCCAAAAGATAAATGTGGAAGTCAAGTTAGGAATGCTAAGTCATTAAACTCAGTCCAGCGGGAAACGGGTTCAGAAAAAAAAGTCGGTCATAGAAAATAAAACCAAACATAGAATAAACAAACAAGCAAACCAAACAAAAACAACAACAACAACAACAACTGATATAAAAAAAAAAACAAAAAAGTGATAAAAACAATTTTTGAAGGGCTCATCATTATGCGATTCTATCGACCATATTGACTTGTAATCCAACTTAAAAAACCCCCCAAAAAACGATGAATAAATAAAAAATTTAGAGAAATAATTTGGTATTTTGTCCATGTATTTTATCGGACTCTAACACTGATATTGAGCAGTCTTCCTAAAATATAGCAAACTATATATATATATATATATATAAATTTCCCGTGCCATTTATTAACGTTATCTGATGGGGCAGGCTGCTCACGGCGGCCGGTCGAAATAAATTTATAAGAGCATAATAAAAGTCAGTAGAGCTTTCTTTCCAATTATATATATATATATATATATATATGTGTGTGTGTGTGTGTGTGTGTGCGCGCGTGTGTGTATATTAAATCTGATAATTCTCTCAGTAATATGCGAAAAAACTTACACACATATTGTCCATTGCATCTGTCTCTCCTCTCTATCACTTTGTATACGTACATACATACATACATAAAGGGAACACACACACACACACACACACACACACACACACGTATAGCAGCATTTTTCATTTAAGCATCCTTGATTAAATAGGACAGACACTTCGTGTCTACCTATTTTGTCGTTGATTCATTTAAGACATCGAATGAATTCTTTGACTTTGGGATGGAATGAGTTAAGGAAGAAGTTGATCCGACTCTCAGAGAAAGCTCATCATATATTCAAACTTAACACAACTAACCTCATCATCAATAATGAATTCACTTGTTACGACCTAGTTAACCCATAGATTGTGTAGTATTACTCCAGTTAAGTGGTTCCGAGAGTAATGGCAACAATGGGATAGATCCCCATTCCTCAGAGCCTCAGAAGCTCAGAAGTGTACGACCAAAGTAGTGTACCAGTTTAAGTGTCGACTAGAAGAATGTTTCTTTAATAAAAAAAAAGGTTTATATTGGCCTGACAACAAAAACTCTGTAAAGATGTTAAAGAATACGTTTCTGACTCTAGTTCCATCTCTCTACTCCTTAAAATACATTCATATCCAAAACTTTTATTAGAAAAAAATTCTAACTGAAAACATCGCCAAATTACAAAATGAAAAAAAAAACTCCAAATTCTTGAAGCTCTGTATATGAAGATCCACAAACCTTCCTTAAACACGATCAACTTTGAATATTATAGCCACATTCAAAAGTGCCTACAAAAGATTTCCTCCAGTTTTATCTCCACTCTTCATACCCAATCTTCTCCTACTTTTATTTATATAGGCATGACTCAACATTGCATACGACATTGGAACATTCGCTTCCTCGAAGATGGCTCCAGATGGTGCCGAAAGTATTGGCAAACGAGTAGCGTCTTGCGAAACTCATTCCATCTCAAACACAAAAATAGTGATTCAGTGACGTAAACGGATCGAGGACAGAATAGACATACACAAAGTGTCTGTTTTATTTAACACACACACACACACACACACACACACACACACACACACACACACACCTGGCGTATAAGTCAGCCGGGTTTCGATTCCAGCTTAGAGAATCTCGCGTGTCTAGTTACACTGAAGAGTTGTGATATAACGAAACAGTCTGTCTGTGGATGACTATATATATATATATATATATATATATATGTATGTGTGTGTGTGTGTGTGTGTGTGTGTGTGTTTCCTATCAATATATATGATTTCTTACATGGGATTAATTCAAAGTTTTTGCAACAGCACTAATTCCCGTTAGATAGAAGTACCTTATATATATATATATATATATATATATACGGGGGTGGGGTAAACATGTAAATCGACAGAAACTTTGCAAACAAGATGTAGTGTACCATAACAATCCTTATCCACACAAGACTTGTTGGCAGACATTGACATAAAGAATTTAAATATAAACGAACAAACATGTATGAACAAATTTGGCTACAAATGTAATGAAAGAAGAACATACCAGCATTCACGTTGGAGTAAAATCACTTTTACTGAATATTGTAATGTAAACTGCATGTGTAATCAACATGTTTCTGTAATTGTGCTTTTAAAAATAGTTTATACATGTAAAATAGTTTAAATACAAGTTAACAAGAAAAGTTGCCTCTATTTTGAAACACTATATCCAATGCTTTGAAAAAGATAAGAAACAAATATTTCATGAAATAGAATATATAATCAATCAAGTTTTCATGAGTAGAGAAATGTTGTCATGAAAAATTAAAAAAGAAAAAGAATTTTCAAGAAATAAAATTTTCGATTAGCATTTGAGAGACTTTTTGCACAAAATATTTCTATATCTTAGAAGTGTAAATTTACAAGTTTCTTTTTTCATTATTATGATACTAAACATTATCTTGTGGTGAGGCTAAGCTTCTGAGGCTCTGAGGAGTGGGGATCTATCCCATTGTTGCCATTACTCTCGGAACCACTTAACTGGAGTAATACTACACAATCTATGGGTTAACTAGGCCTGTTAGATAATTATTTTATAAAATAGAAATACGTGAAACCTTATCTCTAGGTACAAATTATTTGCATAAGATAGGAATATATATAGCACTGCGCAAATTATTTGTATTAGATGGAATACTTGAAACTATTCAACAATGTGTAAATTATTTGTATTAGGTAGGAATACTTGATAGTGAAAATTATTTGTGTTAGATAGGAATACTTTATACCATATAAATGTGTGCAAATTATTTGTGTTACATAGGGATACTTGAAAACTTAAAACTACGTGTAAATTATCTTTATTAGGTAGGAATACTTGATAGTGAAAATTATTTGTGTTAGATAGGAATACTTCATACCATATAACACTGTGCAAATTATTTGTATTAGATAAGAATACTTGAAAACTTAAAACTACGTGTAAACTATTAGTATCAAAAAGGAATACTTGAAGCATTATAACTATGTGATAATTATTTGTATAGTTACTTGAAGCTTTTCTTGTCTTCAATGGGTTTCTATAATTACACAATTGAAACGATATAAAAGTTTGAAAAACTTGAAGCCATATAATTGTGGGCTAATTATTTGAATTAGATCGGGATCCTTGAAGCAATGTAAAGTAAGTAAAGTTTGTGACCTTAGTCGTGGGTGACCCGAAGGCTCCCTTTTCGATAGCTACTACACCAAGGTGTAGGGGAGGGTGCTACTCCATTCCTGGGATTACTCCACTTTACCCTTGATTCTAACCTTATAATTCTGAGTGTTATGCAAGGAAGTAACAAGTACCATTTTTTGAGTCTTTGGTATGACTCGACCCGGGATTGAATCCTGATCTCCTGGGCCAATGGCGAACACTCTACTCATTTGGCCTATGTGATAGTGTGCTAAAAAGAATTATAATTATTAAACAGGAATAGTTACTTGAAATCAGATTACTAATTTGAGCAAAAATTAATTGTCAACTAATTAGGAAGTGTTAAAGATACATTTTTGCCCTGTATATAATTGGACACTCCAGAGTAAAAAAAACAAAAAACAAACAAACAAATAAAGTATATGCCGTAAAAACCAACCAACCAACAAACCAACCAATAAATCATTTTCGTATTTTAATTCCTGCGTAGTGCATTTTTGTATGTGTATGTGTGTGCGCGCACACACACACACACGCACACATACACACACATACACACACACATACACACACACACACATATATATATATATATATATATATATGGGTTGATGGGTGCGCTTGTGACTATATCATTATCTCCTAGTATTTGACTACATTATTAGATAAAAGCCTCTACCAATCTCATCCATAACGACCTTGGTCCTATTGATTTCTATCATATTCTTGCAAACTCCATAATCTCAATACTCCATCTTCGGAGATATTTTCTTATTGTGCTTGTTATTGGATTAAACATATACATCATCTGTTTATCTTATTTCCAGGTTTTCTCCTCACTAATTTATTTTTTTTACTAAGTTCTATATCACTTGGTATAGTCTTCTCTTTGATCTATATTGAACTCCTTTATCCCTTAGTTGTTCCTTTCCATTGATTTCCGTGCGACTTTTTTCTTAGTGATTTAGTTAGAGCCGAGCTTTTCCTTGCTGAGGCCATAAGCTATATGAAATTTGAGACCCTTCCTTAAATCGTTTTTATATTAATGTTAAAGATAAATTACACAACCACTCAATCACCCACCCACCCATATATATATATATATATATATATATGTGTGTGTGTGTGTGTGTGTGTGTGTATTTACCGACCCTTCTGCACAGGCAGGTCAATTTTTAAGTGGAGTTTAACAGGATTGAATTCAAAGTTTTCCTTCTTCTTGACCTGTAGCCAAACCAAGGCTAAATAACCAAGCCTGCCTTACATTTAACCCATAGCTGCAGGAAGAATAAAAAGATTCGTACTTTTGTAATATTACGGACGGGCGCTGTCGTCAATCAGTGAAGGTGTCACGAGACTAGCGCGTGCGGGCAGAATGACATGAAAAGTTAGACGTGATTTTAAAATAATCACAGATAAATTATCACGTGTTTCACGACAGTTTCACTGGTGACATCGAACATTCGGGGATCTTCGATTTGTTCCCCAAAATCTCTATATAAGAAAACAAGTCAGGAGATTTTGGAGGGTTGAAGGCAGCTTTCAAAACAGGCGCGTCAAAAGGTTCCGAGTGAGTCTCATTGGGCGCCCCATTTATTCGGCCTTGTGCCACATCAAAGCAAAGCGCTTTGTAAATTACATAAGGCGTGTGTCAACAACCAGCTCTTACCCACACCGACGTCATCACCAAGAGGAAGGGAGAAGAAGGACGTAACTAAAATGAACTTTTCGAGTTGCAGCGATCATAGCCCTATGTGAATAATAAACGACTGCTATATTTTCTTCCCTTACCTTCGAGTTTGAGTATTTCTTTTTCTGGGGACTTCTTTCTTTACAGCTCAACATGTTGGTCCTATGCTAAACTTTTCCCAATATCATTAATGCAAAGGGAAATACATATATATATATATATATATATATGTATATATATATGTATATATATGCATATATATATATATATATATATATATATATATATATATATATATGTTTGTATGTGTATATAATGTTTCCGAAAGGAGCTCGTGAAATAAAGGTAATTGTCGTAGAAAAGGGACCCGTTGACTTTAGTTCAAACCGGGAGGAGGCTGTGTGCATTTCACAAAGTATGAATCCAATCATTCTCCTTCCTGCAAAGAGTAAGTAGAAGACCAGACTGGGCTCCTTAATTTGGTTTGGCAACCAGACTAAGAGAAGGAAAGCTATGAAGTAAAATGTGTTAACTTTTTTTAAAAAATTGACCTTTTGTCATATGCTGATCGTGCGGAGGGGTTGGGTAACACACACACACACACACATATATATACGTACATGCATATATATGTAAATTTTTTTCCTTTTTTTTGTTGATCAAAAGAAAGAAGAAAGTATTTTAAAATAAATAGGTTCAAAAATTAAATATCTTTGTGAGCCTATTCATTTAATATATATATATATATATATATATATATATATATATATATATATATATATATATATTTGAATATTTTATGGGGGGACAACATTTTAGCAAACATAAAAACAGACCAAGTTTATTCATGTTAAAAAATAAAAATGAGCAACTAACCGGTTTCGGTCCTACCTGGTCACCGTTAAACTAGGACAATGATTAAGACAAAAGTGACACACACACACACACAAACATACACATACATATATTCATATAAGATTTCCACCTTAAAGTGTTAGAGACTATATATATTTTGACCCATAAACCGTCCCTCTATAAGCAGAGGGAATGTTTATTGGGTCTTAATGTAATTACAAATTAACATTCCCCTCCCGTCATTAATTTTTTTCCAAACATTACGGAGTCTATTTCCTTTCTTTTGTCTTAATCGTTGTCCTAGTTTAACTGTGACCAGGTAGGACCGAAACCGGTAAGTTGCTCATTTTTATTTTTTGCATGAATAAATTTGGTCTGTTTTTATGTTTTATATATATATATATATATATATATATCATAAGTGATGTACTCCTATGGACCCTCACATATGGCCGAGCTAAAGCAGGACGACCAGCTCGAACCTACATACTGCAGCTCTACGGGATGTAGCCCTGAGGACCAGCCAGAAGCGATGAACGATAAGGAGGAGTGGCGAGAGAAGGTCAGGGATATCCGTACTGGCGGGACAACATGATGATGATGATGATATATATATATATGTATAATTTTTGATGAATTAATGTTAAAGAATAAAGATTAATGATAAAATAAAAAAAAATGTATCTCAAGAAAATGAGGCCCCGAGGAAGTGAAATAGTAATCTATAGCTTATAAATTTTCTGGTAAGTCAAAAACTTACTTTATTTCCATGTTTTCCTACAATGTTATCAATGATATTTTACACTGATGATATACTTTATGCTTTAAGCATATTGCTAAATTATTTTTTTATTTTACGAAATGCCTTTCAACCTATCATTATACGTCTACCATTTCAGTTTCATGATTTATATCTAATATTATCAGCTGTCCAAATAATTTGTGTACTTGGACTTCTTAAAAGATTTAATCTACGAATGTCGGCTGAAAAGTTCAATGGGGTTTATTTTTCAAAATAGTTCCTCTTACAGTTCACAAATTTCTTCCATCGATGTTGCAGTGCTTGGATCTCACTGATAAAAGAAATCATCAACAGCAGATATGATATCATCATATGAACTTTTCGGTCAACGAACTTTTTGGCCAATGATCTTTTCAGCCAATGAACCTTTCGGCCAAATAAAATTTTTGGACAATAAACTTTTCAGCCAATGAACTTTTCAGCTACCCTTGTATTTTTATGATTGTTTTTGTGTCGTTACATCTATATTAATTGAATGATTGATTTTAACTGCATCTCAACCCGTCTAGGATTATTTTATGCCTAGGCCTTATTGAATCGCATTCATTGCATTTTTATATTTATATTTAAAACTTACGTTGCTGTTTCTCGAGGGTATTTTGCACATGGCACTATGAAAAACGTATAATTCTTAAACAGATCTATTCGACCTCTCCATTGATGAGACCCAAACTATGCTACCACTGCGGGTCAAGACGGACTTTGCAGTAGTGGCAATAAAGGGTGGCTCTATATTCCCCAGATATTCAGAACTGGGGCTTTAGTATCAGGAGTGATTTAGTGTCACACCCAGGATTCTGTCCATTTTTTATAGGGAGAGGCTGTTACCAGCCTGCAGGGGGAAACAGTCTGTAGATTTTTAGTTCCATCGACAGAGCTGATATATATATATATATATATATATATATATATATATATATATATATATATATCAGAGATCACTAGTGTGAACACAATATATGCCGGACAAACTACTCAGATAATCGTTTCTCTATCTTGCTCAAGACTAGATACAAGAACCATCTGACTATTTTTGAAGATATAGCCATTGCGCTATACAATTCGACACACTTTGTTTATTTGGAGAGTTTGGTTGGATTTTGGAGAGTTGAGTTTTTTTTACCTCCTCTCAAAGATTTATTGATTAATATTACCTCACTGGTTGTTGAATTTTATTATTTTAATCGATTTTGGTCATTGCTATTGAAGAGGCACCTGACGAAAGGGTCTCTTTTGTGTTTTATCGTTTTAGACGAGTTTATAAAATGATTTCCCTGATTCAATTAATCATACAATTCTGCTGTACCGAAAATTTGCTTAAATAAATAAATATATATATATATATATATACACACACACACACACACACACACACAGAGATAGAGAGAGAGAGAGAGAGAGAGAGAGAGAGAGAGAGAGAGAGAGAGAGAGAGAGAGAGCAAGCATTTTTGATGTTTGCGAAATTGTTTACTTGCAACGAATCGTCTGTGTTTGAGTCTAAGTAAATAGCTCGTGTTTTAGATTTTGATTTCCGTTGATTATTAGCAATGTTTCCGCATATAGAATCAACGGCAAATCAATATTTGTATATTCCGAGATTCAATATGAGGATATATCTTTTAATTTCCAATCATGAGTAATTTTACAAAAAAGTGTTTGTACACTTTCTATTTTAATTAGAGGAATTATTTTGTAAATTGAATTACCATAACCAGAAAATCCGGCAAACACCTGTGCGTGACATACGGAACCGCTGTTTTCACCTTAGGTCTCGTCAACAGTGTATACCGTGGTCTCTCCCACTGGAGATCGAATCAGTGTCCACAGAATGCAAAACCAAAACTTTACCACTGAGCCACAGGTCCACATCGCACACAAAGGATGCTAAATCAACTAGTCAGGCTCACTGGTATCTGCAATCTGTTGTCGATGGTTCGATCTCCACTGCTGATGAGACCTAATAAGGTGGAAATAGCTGTCCATTGGCTCCGTACGTCGCACACAGGTTTTTGCTGGATTTCTTGGTTATGGTAATTCAATTTACAAAAAATGTTTGTATTTCGTTCACTTTCGGGCTAATACACACAGGAAAGGCATGAACTTATCCCCCAAACAGTCATGGGTTAAATAGTACCATTGCAGTTCCTCTGCTGGTATGTCTTTGGCATTAAATAACCCATGAAGATTTATATGTCATTAAAAAAACAAAAAACAAAAACAAACCAACCAACCAACCAAACAAAGATTTTATTTAGAAAATTCTGTTAACCATCAAATCTTTCGTATCACACCTGCCTAAAAAATCCCAAACTCCGCCAACAAAAATTGACAAATGCTCTGAATGTATTGTAATCGTATACAGATGACTTTTATTCTATCTAAAAGCTGTTTATACCATATTTCGAATTAATGATAAAGAGTTTTACCAGTTTTTCTACCATCGTCAAGTTTTGGTGTCAACAAATGGATATATAAAGTAAGGACTGATATGAAGGTTATCGATAATATGGAAATCTGATCTTTGATAAACAAAAACGAGAAGGCGTCCAAGCCGTAGCCGCTTTAGTAATATTGTATTGTTGCACCACTTGAACTCTATCAAAACGCTTGGAGAAAAGGCTTAAGAGGAACTACACAAGAATGTTGCGTGCTGCTTTGAATAAATCCTGGAAGCAGCAGCCTATAAAACAGCATCTTTACAGCCACTTATCCTAAACTTCCTAAACCATTCAAATAAGATGAGTAGGACACGTTGGGTACTGTTGGTGAATTAACGAACTACAGAATCATTAGTTACGTTCCCCTGTGGACCTTTAAACATGGACGCACCAGTGTCAGCCGAGAAGCAAAAACTTCATCAGTTCTGTGCTCATACTGGGTGCCGTCTAGACGACTTACCAAGAGCGATGGCCGATAGGGACGGATGACGAGAGAGAGAGAGAGAGAGAGAGAGAGAGAGAGAATAAAACGAATCCGTGCTGTAGGCACGCCTTTGTGATCAATTTATTATCTTTGCTTCTATAGATAAAGACGGTACCGATTTTCTCCAGAAAAGAAATTTGTTGAATTTATGGATAATTTTGATACATATGCTGCAGTGAATAAACGTTAGCTGTGTTACTACCAGGGCCTTCATCTGAAGATGGCTATGAGTGCCAGGCATGGTTTCGGGGCTGAAACATCATTACCACTATCCCAGAGCGCCCCAGCACTATGTTAAAACGCCAACACTCTTTATTGAAGTTCCGTCAAACTGCTTTGTCGACGAGGCTTTGATTATGCAGACTGTATCCTCTGCAGAGGGGTAAGACAGCCCACAATAGGAGGGTATTCTGGATACGATACTAGGGTGTATCTGATGGTGAGACACCAGTTCTGATCCTCTTAGAGACGTGATCACCTTTGGGAATCTACCAGTTTTGATCATGTGACATACTAACTTATATTATTAATCGATTTTTGTTTTTAATATCAACCTTTTTTGGTTATTTAATGCCAAAACCATAATTTTAGAAGGACAATAGTGATATTATTTAGTCAACAGCTGGAGGTAATGTGGGAGTCTATACCTTTGCCAAGGGGATTAGCCCAAAAGTAACGATTAGTTATATCATATTAATCAAATCATACTCATTTCTTCTATAAAGTTAGGTTCATTTATTTAGTTTTATAGCTTATCAATCCTTGTGGATTATCTTATGCCAAATCCGGTTTATATATATATATATATATATATCATCATCATCAAATTACGTTGCTAGCACGGATTTTCCTGACCCTCTCTCGCCATTCGTTCCTGTCATCCATCGCTCCCGGTAGGTCTTCCAGACTACATCCTGTTTCTGTACAGAGCTGTTGTAGGAAAGTTCTTATTAGTCGGGCAACAGCGATTCGTCCATATAAAGGGATCCATAGGAAAACATCACTTGCTCCTTCAGCAATGTCCTGCAAGTTTTGTTCGTCTTATTTTGATGGTTTTAGAGATAGGAGGAAGGTGACCGTTCAACTTTTGTTTCGTGGGATGTTGCTTCCAGTATTTGCTTCATATATCTCGAAGCAGTCTTGTGCAGTTCCCGTCTAGCTTTTTTCAGTACGTTTGTCAGCGTTCATATGGTGCATGCATCCATACTGTAGTATTGACACAACTGCTACTTGGAAGATATATATATATATATATATATATATATATATATATATATATATGGACAAAAATATAAGACCACCTGCAAAAATGGAGAAAAAGATATTGTTCACAATTCTTAAATTATGAAAATCAGATACGTGAAAGATAAGGAAAAAGACAATTAAATTTAAAATATGAAGAAATTTCAATTCATTTTTATATGTATATTAGCATTAATGCTTAATTTTAAAATTTTGTTTTGGCATAAATATAAGACCAATGAGCAGAACTATAGAATATAAAGGCAAATTTTTAATATAACATTTTGTAGATCCACCGTTAGTTTTGATAACCCCCAAAATTCGGCAAGGCATATTATCAACAAGTTTCTGAAGTTAAACCGAAGGTGTTTTTTCTTATGCGTCTAAGATTGCGGTTTTGAGTTCAGAAATTGCTGAGTACTGTCGACCTCCTTCATAAACTTTTGTAACAATCAATCCCCACAACTATTCTATAGGTTTGCGCTCTAGAGAGCACGCTTGGTGGTCAAGAAGTCTTTTTTTTTTGTTCAAGCAAACACTCGTTTCTTATTGATGCCTTGTGGATAGCAACATTATCTTGCTGAAATCCATTCTTCTCTACATAGACGACACCCTTCTTGTGCGAGAGATAAATCATTTAGAATCTCCACATAATCTGCTACTTTTTGTCGACCACTGAACAATTGTAGTTTAAGTTTTCTTGAAGATGAGAAGGCCCCCAGATCATAAGAGATCCTCCTCCACTATGCCTTGTTGATTAATTCTCTTTTGGAAAATTTTTTGCATGCCAGTACTTCTGAAAGCCATCTGGACCGTCAAAATTGAATTCATTTCGTTCGAGAAAACAACTTTTCACCATTCTTTAGCACTCATTGTTTGATATTGACGAGCATATTCCAGTCGTTTCCCTTTGTACTTCATAGTTACCCTTGGACAATGAATTCTTTTCTTATGCTTAATTTTTTCGTTGTTTAAATACCTTCTAATTGTTCTAGTACTGCAAGGAGCATCCACTAGAGATTTTAATATTTGTGATGTCGACGAAGTTTTCTTTTTTACTTCGCGAACAATTCTTCTCTTGAATTGTGGTGATATTTCTGGCCTGCCAGTCGGTTTTCTTGTTCCATATTTATTTGGACTTTTCTAGTTATTACAGATAACGGTTTTACTGTGTCCTATGGCCTTCGAAATTTCTCTCGGAGATTTTCCGACTCATTTTCAAAGTTATAATCTCGCCTTTCTCAAATTCAGATATTTTTTTCTTTAGCCAATAATGTTTTTATTATTTTAAGTATAACAGTTTTAATAGTTTTTGTATTACGCTGACTATATAATAAATTTTTCAATTAAATTATGTCCTTTATATATATATATATATATATATATATATATATATATATATATATATATATATATATATATAACTTTTAAGTGAAGAGTTTGCAGTTAAAATTATTTTAAAACGATTCAGAGTTCATTTTTTGTATACAGTTAAATGGTTTCAACTATTACTGTTTATTGGTTGCACACAATTTAATGGTTTCAGATTTTACTAATACTAACAGTTCTATTTACACACTCTCAAATGTTTTCAGTTACTGTAAATGTTTGGATATTTCTATTTAAGCCATAGATGGGACTGTCTCAGGTACTAACACTTCAGGTCATAGGGGACCACATAGTAATGACAATGAAGGGATATTTTACATTCTCCCAAAACTCCAAGACTGTAACCTTACCACCAGATTCAGTTTAGTGTCATATCCAGGGCACTCATTGGGGAGGAGTTTTACCTCTCTGTAGAATGCAGTCGGCGTATTCTACAACACTCCATCCGGCTTACTCAGCTGGTTTCATAAAGAAAAGGTATTTGATACTTAAGCTATGTTATAGAATTTTTTTTTCTTTTTTTTTTTCTATAAAGAGGTGTAATAACCCTCGATACCGAAAAAGGTGACCTTGGCTGAATCTTTGCTCTGAATATATACACTATTTATACAATTTCTTTATACAGATCAAATTATGTAAAGTAATTCATCCAGTAATTTCCCCCAGTGCCCAATTAAATTCTTTTTTTCAGTATTTTTTTCTGAAATCATCCAATATAATCGTATATTTTTAATACGCTATTGCTGTTTTTGATCTGATCAGGCATTTTTTTCCAAAAATTCATTTTTCAATTAGCAAAAAATCCAATTGGTTAATTGACTTAGTCTTTTTTAAAATGTGCCTTGACAGTAAATTTCTAGCTCGAAGAGAAATATTAAAAAATATTTCTACCATGATTAGAATAAATAATAAGATTCTCTCTCTCATTCTTCATTTTAACAATGAATACTAATTTCTCTAATATCTTCCTATACGTTTAATCTTTTAAACTTGTTATTATTTAATCCCTCTTTTTTGCACACCCTCTAATCTCTAATCTCAATTTTTACACCTTGACACTAAAGCTCGCTCCTTAGCACAAGATTCTAAATGAGGTCTTATTGGGCTTTTATATATTTTTAAAACAGTATTTGCCTCCATAAAATAAAATTTCTAACTATCCAATCAATCATTTCATTTGCCCTCGATATAACAGACAAACTATGAATGTTGACTTAAAATGTATCATCAAAGACAACCCTTAGATCGGACTCTTGATTTACTAATCTAACTGTTGCTTTATCTATTACTAGGGGAAAGTATTTAGTGTGTGTACCAACTTTGTTCAAAAATACCCCAAAATTAGTAAAAACACAACCTCACTGTTAAGTGATTAACAAACTAGAGCAATATTAGCCCTAGCATAGGTTCAATCCTCTTTGGGTGCTGAATGGTTTTGACCATGTGATATACTAAGCTTAGTAAGAAAAAAGTATTTGGTTGTAAGGAATGATTTGTAAAAATTTCCAGTCATTTTTTGTCTTTCTTTTATTTTCTACATTGTTTTATGATCTCCATTTACTTATTTTGTTCTTCCCTTTTGAAACATTCATTCACCTCTCACCCGATGAATAGATTATATTGTAACAGAGTTCATTTATTAAAATGAAATTGCTACAAAGTTCTGGATTTAATGATACTTAGTCAAGCACCTGCGCCCAGTGGAAACTCCATCTCTTGTATTGTACTGTATACATTTTACTAATGTGTCAGCTTCGATATAATAACGGTATATTGATATCAAGGCCATGTGTGAATAAAATGCACTGATTAAAACTTAGTGAATAGACCGGCTCATTGGTCTAGAAGGTAGAGTGTTCGCCAATGGTCCGGGAGACCTGGCTTCAATCCCAGGTTGAATCATACCAAAGACTTTAAAAATGGTACGTGGTACCTCCTTGCTTAACACTGAGCGATATAAGGTACATATGAAGGGTAAAGAGGAGCAATCCAGGGAAAGGAGTGTTGCCTCCCCTACACCTCGATGTGGTAGCTATTGAAAAGGGAGCCTTCTGGTTGCCCTCGACTACGGTCGCCAATTTTACTACTTCAGTGAATGTCATATATATATATATGTGTGTGTGTGTGTGTGTGTGTTATTAGTACAGTTTATATCATTTTTTGGAGGGAATATGTGCATATAAATAACACTTTTGCTTGGGATAAAAACGAAAGGTTGTTTAAAATTTTCTAAACTTCGCCTAGAAGGAGTCGGAGAAACAAGGCAGTTTTTCACTATTTTTCATCAATGCACTTGGTCGAAAGATATTCAAGCATTGCAATCTCATCACGGAAGAAGATGGCATCTTGGTCTTCTTAAAATACCTGCACGACACATATGACCTCATCATTGTTTCCAATATGGTGACCAGGCAGATAGGATTTAAATTTAGAAAAGAGAAAGAGGTCAGATGGGGCTAAGTCTGCTGAGTAAGGCAGATGAGGTAACAATTCAAAGCCACGGTTGGTTGCTTCACCTACTGCAACCTGTGCTATTTGAACGAACGCATTATCCCAAAGTAAGAGCAAACCTTCCCTTAGCTTCCCTCTGCATATCGACTTGATTACTTCCTTCGGTTCTTTTAATTCTGATGCGTGGCATTGGCCATTAATAGCTTTTTTCCTTTGCCATATAGTCTATCATGATTACGTATTTAGAATCCCCCAAAATAAAAACCACTACCCCACCAATAGGCACTTCCTGCTTCAAATTCTTCAAGGGGTGTGAAGAATTAGAGTATTTACACTGTTTGTTTTGAATCTTTGATTTAGGTTCGAAGAGGTGAACCCAGTTTTTATGTTATTAATCAGCGCTGGAAATTCTTTGAGATAACGTAGAAGTGAGTCAGAAATTCCCAGGAAATATCAACTCATTTCAGCTTCTTGGAACCATTTTGCTGACAACTTTCTCATCCCTAAGATTTCAGTTAAAACACTGTGGTCCAAACCAGAACTAATGCCAATGGACTTAGCTATTTGCTGGACAGTAAGACATATGTAAATCTAAACCACATGGAGAATGGCATCAACCTTTTAAAAATTAGTAGTTGAGGTTTGAGGATGACGTGACCTAGAATTATTTGTCCTGTCCTAGTCTTTCTTAATTCTGCATCCGACTACTTCACAGTTGCATAAAAAGGAGAATCCTTAGCAAATATCTGAACCAAGTTTTCATGGATTTCCCTTGGTGTCTATCTTCCTTCAGTAGATACTTTGTGACGGCTCTGGCATCTGTTCTGTTCATTTTTAGAGTTGTCGCACTACTCACACGTTTCTATGGACCTCACTAGCTGAAAAATCAAGACAGAAATTTAGTTTGGTTTGGTTTTATGGCATATCAACCATTGTAGGTTATTTAACGCCAAATCCTCTTTATACATATATATTAAATATATAGGAATTGGTTTGGTTGGGTTTTATTGCATATCAACCATTGTAGGTTATTTAACGCCAAATCCTCTTTATACATATATATTAAATATATAGGAATTGGTTTGGTTGGGTTTTATTGCATATCAACCATTGTAGGTTATTTAACGCCAAATCCTCTTTATACATATATATTAAATATATAGGAATTGGTTTGGTTGGGTTTTATTGCATATTAACCATTGTAGGTTATTTAACGCCAAATCCTCTTTATACATATATATTAAATATAAAGGAATTGGTTTGGTTGGGTTTTATTGCATATCAACCATTGTAGGTTATTTAACGCCAAATCCTCTTTATACATATATATTAAATATATAGGAATTGGTTTGGTTGGGTTTTATGGCATATCAACCATTGTAGGTTATTTAACGCCAAATCCTCTTTATACATATATATTAAATATATAGGAATTGGTTTGGTTGGGTTTTATTGCATATCAACCATTGTAGGTTATTTAACGCCAAATCCTCTTTATACATATATATTAAATATATAGGAATTGGTTTGGTTGTGTTTTATTGCATATCAACCATTGTAGGTTATTTAATGCCAAATATATATTAAATTTGTTTGATTTGTAAACACATTTTGTTGATTTTTTAAACAAGCCTGAGCTAATTTTTTTGCACACAGTTAAATGCTTCTTGCAAGTATTGTTATTTAACACTAATTATTCTGTTCTACATTATTCATTCGTTTACTCATAGTTAAATTATTCGAAGTATTGCTATGTATCACATATTGCTATGTAAAGAGGTGCCCGTGGTGTAATGGTTATCGTCGTAGGGAATGAACACGGCGACACGAGTTCAAATCCTCGACGAAACTTATTGCATTTCACATAGCACAAGTACCCTCGGGAAAGGTATGAATCCAATTATTCTCCATCCAGCTATGAGTAAATAGTAGGGTAGACTGGGCTCTTCAGCCTTGGTGAGGCAACTAGTCTAGGAGAAAGAAAACTCTGAATTCAAACCTATTAAACTCCGCTTAAAAATTGACCTTGTGTTATTTCCTGCCCGAGCGGAGGGGTTGGGTAAATATGGTTAAATATGGCTATGTATCTCTAACAATTCAATTAAACATCAGTCATTTGTTTACACACGGTTAAATGATCAAACAGTTCTATTTCTAACAATTCTATTTAGCTTAAGTCGTTTGTTTGCACTCAGTTTAAATGCCAAATAGTTCTATTTAACTCATAGATAGGAACCTATCAAGTGCTACCACTTCGGGCTGGAGTGGACCTGGGAGCAATGGCCATGAACGAGTATTCCGTATCTCCCAAAGCTCCAGCATTACAGTTACTTCACCTTATGATTGTTCATGTCATAACCAGGAGATTGGTCGAGGGGGTGAGCGTTTTACCCCTTTGCTGAGGTGCAGTCGGTGTATTCTACAGCCCAACTGACTGGGCTGGCAGAAATCTGAATTACTTTTTCTCGTGATGAGGTATTATGTACATTAATTACATTTTTCGGACTATTGTCCCCATCTTTGTCGCCATGTTTATCACAATGATAGGCACAGGTAAAAATGGTTGCTAAAGACATTAGGTTTTTAATACCCAGAAATTCATACGCAGATATCCTCAAGGACACATGGCACAGTGGATAAAGGCTAAGGTTAGATCCACTGATATACTCAAAAGAGTGTGAGTTCAATACCCAGTGGAGAACTTTATGAATGGAAATTAACAGGAGATAACTGATACCTAACGTCCATTTGACATGGCTCATGGAAGTAGAACGGGGTTCCCTGGTGAGCAAAATAAAGGGCAAAGTTCGACATTCCAACCACGTGAAGAAGGGCGGAGCATACGGCGGCCGAAACTTTGTGATAAACATGGCGACAAAGATGGGGACAATAGACCGGAAAATGTAAATAATGTACTTTTTCTTGTTTTACAAGAAGTGGTCGTTTGGAGCCACAGTAAAAATGTTCAACTTTGGTACTTCTTTCACAGCTGAAAACTTTTGGAACTAACCTCGTATATATATATATATATATATATATATATATATGAAATAGGGGTAATCAACTTATGATGTTATGTTGCTTGGAGTTATTGCTGGAAATCATTTACTTAGTTCCAAACATAGATGTGAGCAAATAAGACGCCGATGCAGGTTGCTCTTTAATATCGATCCTAAAAGCTGTTGCCTGAAGCAAAAGAAGCAGATGAAATTCGAAACCCTTAACCCCCCGGTGGTCAAATGAGTTAGAATTTTCATGTTGGGTTCGCTGACTTTGATTAAAATATTGATTAACGTTTGTTTTCTCTTAATAAACATATATTTCATGCGAGCCAATCGGATATAACTTAAATTTTCGGATGCAATCGGACATACTTCAGTTTAATATTTTAATATATAGATTGATAGATTGATTAATTAAATTTAAACCGTCCAAGAGGTTAGGGAATCGTGTTTAGGTTTTTATTTACATTTTTGTATAATTATTTCTTGAGAGCTTTTGCTCACAGTTGTATGGTTTCAAGTATTCCTATCTAATACAAATAATTTGCACATGGTTATATGGTTTCAAGTATTCCTATCTAATGCAAATAATTTGCACAGTTGTATGGTTTCAAGTATTCTTATCTAATAGTAATAATTATATGCTTTCAAATAAATATTTCAATTTATTTATAACCATTTCCTTTGTGATATTATATGGTTTACTAGTAACTAATAATAATCCTTCTAGGAAGTATTCTTAACGTAATTTACCGTCATATGCTATATCAAATACAAATAACTCACAGTTGCATGGTTCAAGTATTCCTATCTAATACAAATAATTATATGATTTCAAGTAAGTATTTTTATTTAATAATAAGCATTTGTTTGCACCAGATATATGCTTTCAAATTACGACAGTAATTTGAGGCGTCAATCATATTATTTGTCGGACGATTAAGTCGACCTCAAGATTTTTACCTAAAAATTCTGGCTTAGACCTATACCTGTTGTTTTAGTCATCTGTTTAACTTACAGTGGGCTGCTGGTAGGCCAAAACTCATCCAGTAGACCTAAATGAGGGTAGGTTTGTTTAATGGTATATCAACCTTCGTGGGTAATTTAATGCTAAAGTTATCTTTGTGGAAGAGCAGTGATATTATTTTACCTGTAGTTAGGGGAATAAGGGGATTCATGCCTTTCCTAAGGGTATTAGTCTGAAAGTGAACTTAATAGCACAACTGCAGTTCGAATTCGCTTACTTCGAATCCAGCACTTTACCTATTACGCTGCGGTACCCCACCCCACCAAAAATGAGTTATGCAAAAGCACATAATACCAAACTGCTTGCATAAAGCTATTGACTATTATATAATTCTCCCTAAACTGTCATTAGTCCAGCAAGGTATGATGTATTTATCTATTTCTGGAATCAGAATTACATCAGCCACGTACGAAACGTACAAATCTTACATATTAGTGGTTATATTCATATAAATTCACAATTTATTGCACTCTCATCAAATTGCGGAGATAAATAACCTACTATCGTTGTCTGACTGGCCGTCTATGTGCTATGTCGTTCCAGTAAGTGTTTACAGTCAATTCATCGTCTATTGGAAACTGCGTGTGATATAGGGTTAATATAATACTGGGTGATAAAGGGGTTAGTATAATACTGGGTGATATAGGGTTAATTTAAAACTGAATTCATATTCCAGTTTTATTATTTTAATCACGCCATGACCTTGTTAAACACGTTCACCAAAGACGAACTTAAGTTGGCAGTCTGTTGGAGTTATGGCCATCATCATCATCATGCCACCCTTCTCTATCGTCCATAGCTTCTGGTAGGTCTTCAGGGTTACATCCCGTATCTGCACAGAGCTGCTGTATGTTGCTTCTAACTGGTCGTCCTGCCTTTGCTCGTCTATGTGAAGGGGTCCACCGAAGTACGTCACTTATGAGTTTGTTCCAACTTCTCCAGCAATATCCCGCATCTCTGGTTCGTCTAACTTGGATAGTTTTCGTGATAGGTGGTAAGTGGCCGTAGAGCTGCGGCTTTTTGGGGTGATGCCTCGTTCGATAGGTTGACCACTGTGTGATAAAGGCTTGGATTTTAGCCCTGCTGTATAAATTGACTCTTAGTTTTGTAGAGATTATTTTCAGGCTAAAAAGTCGACTTGTAAACGGAAATTTACGGTAATAAAAATCCTTAGCAAAATAGCAAAATAAATAATAGTGCTTCAACTAACTATTCATATATAGTTTTAAGTATTTCTTACTAATACTAATAATTTTCCAACAAATCTATTTGACTCAAGGGGGCATCCTCGTGGTGTAATGGTCAAAGCGATAGACTGCGGAATCGTAATAAGCGAGTTCGAACTCCAGTCGCGTAATTACGTTCACTTTCGGGCAAATACCCTTGGGAAAGGTATGAACAACCTTATCCTCCCAGCTATGGGTTAAATAGAACCACTATTGTTCTTCTAGATGGATAGCTGTGGCAATAAATAGCCTACAAAGGTTGATACGTCATTAAACAAAGAAACCAAACCTATTTTATACGAATTTAACAGTTATTATCAGAATGAATCTAGAGGTGTAAGGAGTACTCCCACCCCCACAACTCCAAATCAGGAGCCTCATTCATCAGTGTAAAGCCCAGGACACTCCTATTTAAAGGAGTCTTAGCTCTTCGAATACAGTCAGAATATTGTAAGATATCGGCTGAGAAAAGCTCAATATAACATACGGCGTATTTTGAGATGGTTTTAATCCTTCTTGTATAATGTTATATGGCCATAATGAATGATGGCCCATAATGAAAAGGCATGAAACTTTCTTTACAAAAATATATATCTCACACTTGTTTTCTCGAAAAATCCGAAATTGGCTGTAAACATGTAGGACAGAGACAGAGACAGGGAGACGAAGGACGCGGATGCAGACTACTATATTGACCTTTTCTTAACCCAAGTTGTGATTCCATATTCAAGTCCTTACGCCTTTGCTTCCTAGACGAGAAGTTATCAGCCGGGTTCCGCTCTGGGCCGCTGACCCCCCCACCCCTGGCGTCCGCTTACTGTGACTTTCGTGACTGTCACGAAAGTCACGCAATCACAGTCACGACTGTGATAGCGAGACCGACCGTTACTCTGTGGGTACTAGTGTAAATATAATTTCATAACGCCTATGCATTCTTCCGGTTGTCCTTTAGGTTGTCAATCCACATGAACTGCTTCCCCTTGTTTACACACGTGAAACATCCTGTTTTAGAAATCCCTGACTGACGGCACTGTTAAAGGTCAATATGCAACAATAACAGGTCATTTCTTTACAAATCATTATGATGACAGCTATTGCGCTATAATACATCGTATATTTCAACTTTCACAGGAAGGGCCATTAACTTTTGGAATGTCTGATTTAAATGAATATATTTGTATGATATAATGAATAATACATTTACTATGCAAAAAAGAACACAATACAGTACAATGAGATCTCTCTCTCCCACTCTTTCTCACTCTCTCTCTGTCTCTCTCTTTCTCCCTCTCTTGTAACATATTGACCCCTGGCCCGACTGAGCTGTCAAATAAGAAATGCGCCAGTGTAAATAACAGGTGCATCCGGTCGAAGATATCAGGGATAATCTTGACTGTGGACGGTTTGAATTGAGTGCAGATGCGACGCTTACTGAAGCAGGTGGATGTCAAACAATTATATAACCCGGTGCTACAGAAAGTTCTAGTTAGTTGGAGATCAGAGTTTGGAGTCAGTTGTTGCAGTTCGAAGCAGTGAGAACCAGACCCAGCAGAGAGCTGGGCCCTCAGGGCCCCCGGTTGAGCAGCCCCGCAGGATGAGAAAAAAGTGCTACTATAGCCAGTAGAGGTGGGGGTCAATATGTTGCAGTCTTTGTTCAGTCTCCAGTTCACCTCTCACACAATAACCCTTTCGAATAAAGTGTGAGTGGTATATTTTTCTAAAGAACTGTGCCCGCTCGTCTTTATTGTGTTGACGATGTTTCTGCATTGCATATGAGTATTTTACACTCTCTCTCTCTCACTCAATTCATCTATCTTTCCAACAGTTTGTTGGAGCTGTAGAATATCCCAACTGCATCTATGCAGAGATGCCCCCCCCCCAATGAGTATCCTGGATATGACATTAAACTATCAGATGGCAAGTCTGCAGTCCTAGACCTTTGGGGAATGCAGAGTACCCTTTTATTGTCATTGCTCCTTGGTACAGTCTGACCGGCGTGGTAGCACCTGATAGGGTCCTAACTACGGGTTAAATAGAACTGTTTGACATTTGAACTGTGTGTAAACAAGTGAATTACGTTAAATCAAATTGTTAGAAATAGAACTGTTTGACCATTTAACTGTGTGTAAACAAATGACTGATGTTGAATTGAATTGTTAGTGATGCATAGCAATACTTGGAACAATTTAACTGTGCGCAAACAAAGGAGTAATATCAGATAGAATTATTTGTGTTGATTAGCAATACTTGAAACTCTTTAACTGTGTGCCTAAATTGAATTATTAGTGTTACATACTGATGTTTGAAATCATCTAACTGTGTGCAAATAAAACTACGTTTGATTGTAATATTTGAAACCATTTAAGCAAGTACAAACAAATGATTAATACTAAATACAACTATTTGAAACCGTTTAACTGTGTGCAAACAATAGTAATACTTGGGTGCAAACAAATTAGCTATGACTCATCAAAAAATAAGATTACCTACAAAATATTAACATACAAATCATATGTATAACCATTTAACTGTATGTAAACAAATGAACTCTGGCTTGTTTAAAAATGTCATCTGCAAACGATATGTGTACTAATCATAGATAACATGTATAAAGAGGATTTGGCATTAAGTCACCTAAAATGGCTGATATGCCATAAAACCTAACACAACAAAAAAATAAAACCAAACCAAACCACATATATCTAATAAATTTATAAAGAGAATTTGGCACTAAATAACCAACAAGGGTGATCTGCCATAAACCCCCGCTTCACCAATCTCTCTCTCTCTCTATATATATATATATAGAAAGAGAGGGGGGAGAAATTAAATGTAATCAAGATATGAAATATTGCTTGGAGTTATCGTTGGAAATCATTTAAAATCCTTACACTGTACCAAACATCTATCTATCTATCTATCTATCTCAGTAAGTTTATATACGATTGCGTGTATGTCTACATCATTTCGTTCATAAACTTATGAGAAGAAGAAGAAGAAGAAGAAGAAGAAGAAGAATAAAGCATCCATTTTTCATCTAATATTGTGCCATTATTTCTTTTATTTTACTGGATAAAGATAAAATTTGAATCGAATAAATACGCAAGCGCTTTTTGCGTAAACATATTAGAAATAATTAATAAACTTATTTTAGAGAAAATATCAAAATAAGACAACAACATTTCTCTTCTTTATTAGGCATATCTTATAAGTGTTTTAAAGTGTGTCAGATAAGGATTTACCCGTCTATAAAAACTAGGAGGAGGTGCGCTAAGCATAACGGTTATTGTCTTTCGAAATGGTAAAGGAGACCCAGGTTCAAATCCAGGACAAGGCTGTAAGCTTTTCACTTCGCTTTTATTCTTTCGGGAAAGGCATGAACCAATTTCTTCTTCCTCTACCTGCTATGCTTGAATAGTTGGGATCGTTCTTTGTCATTGTTTAGACAACGAGCCTAGAAGAAGGAAAACTCTGAATCAAAAAAATAAATTCATTCAGCTAAGAAATTGACCTTGAGTCACTTCCTGTTCATGGCCGCAGCGTTGGCTAAATGCAAAAAAAAAAAAAAAAAAGAAATGTGCACACTAATTTTAAACACAATTACTGGCACACATAGATAGATAGATAGAGTGGCAGAGAGAAAGAGAGAGAGAGAGGGGGGGGAAAGAGAGATCAGCTAATAGATATTGGAAGATATATATATATATATATATATATATCAGCTAATAGATAGACAGATAGATAGATAGGAACAGGCTGGCACACATAGATAGATAGATAGATTGGCAGAGAGAGAGAGAGAGAGAGAGAGAGAGAGAGAGAGAGAGAGAGAGAGAGAGAGAAAGATCAGCTAATAGATAGATAGATAGATAGATTGGAAGATATATCAGCTAATAGATAGATAGATAGATAGGAACAAGCTGAGATAGATAGATATATATGAACATGCTGCGATAATTTTTTACGGAATATCAACTTATCCACTCACTTATCTTTCTGGATCGCATCCAACTAATTTAAATATCTCATGAATCGGTTGTTCGATCTTGAATCTGGGTAACAAATCGTCCTGAATTTACACCTTCTTACCTCTAGTTTCCTCAAAGACTAACAATGGGGATTAAATGAAGCTTACTAGGAAACATCTGATGATAAAACCAAAGGGGGGTTTGCCGATTATTTGGAAAAATGAAAGAAATGCTGGGATTATATGTGATATTCAAAGGACAATAATCGGAAACGAGCTGACGCACCACTGCCCTAGGTAGGCTATTTCACAGTAATCTGATACAGGTAACTCTGGTTCTTCTCGAGAATAAATATACAAGGTGTGTCTGAAAAGCAACGGGATTATTGTCACAAAAAATTTATGTCAATTCCAAACAACAAGCTACGTGTTTTCCCCTTCAAAATAATCCCTTTAAAGATTAATATACTTTCCCATCCTTTACAGAGACACTTCTTTGCACTGCGTGAAAGATTATTCCATGATGCCTCTCAGCTCTGTCGGTACAGTCCTCTCAATAGCCTCTCCGGCTTTAAAACGGGTCCTCTTGATCATTCTCTTAAACTAGAGAAAAAGAAAAAAGTCATTCCAAGCAAAATCAAGTAAATAGAGAGGTTGTTCCAGCATAGCGAGGTTCTTCTCAGCGACCAACTGCCAATTTCTCTGCACACTTTGCCCCGTTACTTTGATGTTCAAATCTTTAGTGATAACCTTCCAAATACCGTTCTTTTTAATACCTGACTGACTTGCGATCATTCAAACAGTCAACATACCACCAGCCTTACTTGCTGGACGTTGACCCCAGTCCTGCTTATTGAAGACCTCCAGCTCCTTGAGAAATTTTTTTACTTCATCGCGACCCTTTTAGAAACTCTGAAGCTATCCCAAAAAACATATGTACACGACATGGTGTTATCTTCATACACTTGCAGAAGTATTTCAAATGTTTTTAATGGGGTTTTCTCCAATTGGAAAAAATATTTCAGGCTTATTTCTTCCTCAATCCTGAATGACCAGAAAAATTTGAAGCGTAAACAAAGGCGTATGAAATAAAAGAAAATGCAATGATTGCAGAAAACTAACATTATGTTTATATACTTCCAAGTTATGGCGGCTGATAACACAATCCGCTTATTACACTTTTGCATATTGCTCACACACCACACCCTAACCTCGTATATATATATATATATATATATATATATATATATATATATATATATGTAAGGAATTTCGGTTTTAATTTCTCGTGCGAAGCCGTACATTCTAGGAAATTTTTGCTGTCAGTAATTCCCAATTTGATTTTTTGCCATCAGGCTAAATTTATTCCACAAACGCCTCCACAGAAAATTAATTTTGAGCCTTACAACACTTCATACAACATATCTATTAAACACTCAATCAATCTCAGACTGTTTATGTCTCGTTCTCATATCTCTTAATCTTTCTATTTTCTTCTTTTCATATCTATCTATCTATCTATCTATCTATCTATCTATCTATCTATCTATCTATCTATCTATCTATCCCAGTCTGTACGTACATATCTATCTATCTATCTATCTATCTATCTATGCTTCTATCATCTTGTTCATATCTATCAACCTTTTCATTTTCTTTCTTTTCATATCTATCTATCTATCTATCTATCTATCTATCTATCAGGTTGGTACAAAATGTACCAAGTCTCACACAGAAAGTAGAGCTATCGGTAAACATTTTTGTTGTAACAACACCCTATTTTTTTTTTTTTATGAAAGTAGAAACAATCAATCAGATTTCAATTTTCATTTCTGTGTGGGTGAAGCTAATACAAATGTGATAGGTGTACAAAAATTCGAAAATCTAAGCGAGGCTTAGAACTTCTTAAACGTCCTTCGTATCTATCTAATAAATCTTATTCAAGTCGTATCTCTTAATTCTGTCTGTCTGTCTTTTTCCATCTCCCCACACACTCACTCACACACACGCACACATATATATATATATATATATAGTTATCTGTAAAGAAAGAATGCTCAATACTAGTGTTAGATCTAAGTATAGCTTAAATAATAGTTTGTTTTGTTTGGTATGGTTCTATGGCATATCAACCATTGTAGGTTATTTAATGCCAAATCCATTTTCATACATATGCACACTTCTGTTTCAAATAATTCAGTTTAACATAAGTCCACATTTTATACGTAAAAAATAATTCTATTTCAAGCAATTCAGTTTAGCAAGAGTACACAGTTTATACATAAAAACAGTTCTGTTTCAGACAATTCAGTTTAGCATAACTACACTGTTTATTTCTATTTAACCCATAGATAGGAGCCTATCAGGTGCTATCACTTCTGCCATTAGTTGATCTAGGAGCGATGCCAATAAAGGGGTACTCCGTATTTCCCAAAACTCCTGCATTATTGAAGCCTCCCTATCAGATTGTTTGACTAGGATACACGTTTGGGGAGTCTTACCCCTCTGCAGAGATGCATTCGGTAAATTTTGCAGCCCCAGCCGATTGGGCCATTACATAAAAGGTACTTGGTGAATATATATATATATAATAAAAGAAAAGCTGTGAAAAAGTAGGAAAGGAGAGAAAACAAAGAAAACATTTCTTCGATGTTCATTCCTTTGTATGTGTGTGTGAGTTTATTTTGGAAATATATATATATATATATATATATATATATATATATATATATATATATATATATATATATAAGTGTGTGAGTATAATGTTGTCTCTTGTTTTTAATTACTGACGTTCTTCCATTAGCATCAGCTGTTTGTATTAACATTAAAACTCTTCAAATCTCCTCGAAGCTGACATAACGCTGACTAATTATTTCAAATGTCAACCAACTCCAAGAACATTTCGTGCCGAGTTTTTACGTCGAGAAAAAGGAGAACCATTCGTTATCTCTTTATGAACAACTTCTCAACCATTAAAGGCGATTAAAAAAAGAACAACAACAAAAACTGCAACAACGACATCGGCACATATTTGGTTATATGCGTAGTATGCATTAAGGGTTTCATTTAGAATTCAATAAATTGAATATTTGCTACTTAGAGTCACAACAAAAGGTATGAACGCATGAAATAAAAAAATACAGATATATATATATATATATTCATTATAATCATCAGAAAGAGTTTGTATGTCTTCTACATAAAGTTTTATTAACAAAAGTGCGTTTTTAAAAATAAAGTTTTACATAAAATCTCATAGGGTGCGGTTAAACTTTCGCAATGTATTTTACATGGGATTTGAGATTTTATTCATAAACAACAACGTGCTTCTCCATGATGGTAACAAACAAACAAACATACAAACAAACAAGGATTCACTATAAATTAATATTAAAAGTGATATGAAAACTTGATACTTTATTCTACAACATTTTTCTTTTCTCTTTTTTATATTTCTTACCCGTTCTTTAATTCTTTTGGTGGGGTGGGTGATGAGCTTTGAGGAATCCTCAGTTACTCATCATGTGAGCAGTTCTGGAAATTCAATGGCAAAACTGAATTCACCTTGGCTGCTCAGCTGTGTTCATGATGTATAATGATCTGTTGTTTGTGCCGAAAGAAAGCTAACAGATTGAAAGCACTAACAAACAACAGAACTTATAGTAAGAACAATGTTTTTCGTCAAACGCTATGAAAAAAAAAAATGCATAAACTGTACAAATAAAAATTATATATATATATAAAGAAAATAGAAAAAACAAACTAATCCAAAAGTGATGTATTTATTATGATGGAAAGTCAACGTTGTGTTGTGTAGTATACTAAGCGTATACAAATATACATGGGAACATAACCAACTGATAATGACGACTTCAATAACGAACGAATACACTCTTTATAAAAATATAAATCTCTCACACTTTATTTTCGAAAAGGTGATGTTTGTTGCGTGTGAAAAATGAGTGGAGGCAAGGATGGACTGCTATATTGACCCAAGTTCTTCTCTCGACCATGGCAGCACTTCTTTCGCATCTTGGTTTGGGTTGCTCAACCGGGGATCACTAAGGGCCCAAAGCCCTTTGTCTGTGGCTGGTTCTCACTATGATATCCTGTCTCCAAATGACTCGAACCGCCCGGGCACCTGGTTATATTATTTTCTAACGTCCGCCTGCTTCCGCTGTTCTTCCGCTTATTTACACAGGTGCATCTCTTGACTGACGGCTCGGTCAAGGGTCAATATATAACAGTTGAAATATTTCAATTTTAATGAACCTTCTTGAGGACTTTTAGATGGTGAAAAATGTTACTTGAACAACGACGAATGTTTTATTAAAATAACGAGAGAAGAGAACCTATATATACAAAGAAAGGTTCATAACCGTTCAATCAGTGGTCTTTTTTTGGAAAACTATCGTGTGATTAGCACAGAGAGTGATGTTTAAAATGTGTCGAAGATCTTAGAGATACAACGGATAGAAAGATGATAAATCATTGCCAGAATTTTTAAAAAGAGAAAAGAAAAGGAAAAAGAAAAAAAGAAAAGAAATAAAGAAGAAAAGAAAACAAAGAAAAAAATTGGGATAAATCTTATTAATATTGACCGTATGTATAATGCTACATCTATTTATTAATAAGTACTACGATTACTATAATAAGTACTATAATAAGTACTAAATTAACTATGCTTGTTTTTTTATTAAAAAAAAAGCATAGTTAATTTTGAGAATTAATGTAAATGAATAAATGAAATAAATTGTTAGATAGAAAATTGTAAAAAAACATATAATACATACGTACTACTCATAAAAAGTGTAACTGATTAATGGTTTCTAAATAGTTTGGAAATTTTAAAATATTTTAAATAAATCAAATATTTGTTTTAGTTTAATATATCTATTAATGTATCATTAAGTGAGGTTATTAATTAAAGTTTAAATCTAATTCAATATAAAATCTGTAATTTAGGTTAAAATGTAATTAAAAAATAAAAAATTAAAGAAAATTTTTTAAAATAAAATCACTACATTTCTAACCGAAATTAAAATTTAAAACGGAAGTGGGCTTAATGAAGAGATAACGTTTCACCCCTCTTCTATCCCCTCCCGCTCTTCTGTGTCTATTCTAGTTTTTTTTATCCAAAAGATCTGAAGAAGTCCTGTTAATTGTTTTTCGTGTTTTTGGAAATTTCAAAAATGCGTAACAGGATGGAAATAAATTTATAATCCTATGTGACGGTTTCGTTGTTTTTCTTAAACAATATATATATATATATATATATATATATATATATATATATATATATATATATATATATATATATATCGGTTTCTCCCAATATCTGACAGCGTTTTCCTGCAGCTTTTTGTATGAAAACTGGGTATTGAACTTGTCACTTTCATGGCTATTTGAACTGGACCTACGAATATCTTGAGCCTTTTCTCACCATCGATTGTTTTGCAAATTTATAATTTTCATCTTTGCCTAATTCTGTATTCATGTCTCTAATGATGATGCGCACGTGATGTTTGGGAATGTGTTGAGCAAGAGAAGATATTGCGTCATAGAATATGGTGATAGCTATTTCATCCCTGGCATTTGTGGGACTGTAGCAAGAGACTGCAGTTGTGCGGGGGTTGCTATTAAATGTAGCCTCCATAAGTCTCGTTTGAGTTTTCACGATGCTATTTAGTAATTTTAAGGCACGAGGATTGAGAAGTATTCCTACTTCTCCTATGACGACATTAACAGAGTTTTTCCACGCAGATGCCTAGATAAATATTCATCCATACCCGGTGTTGTATTATTTCAATTCTAGTTCACTTAGGGAATATCTATGTTCTTGCTCGCATATAATGTCTGTATTATGTTGGGTTGCTGATGCCATGTGCTCAGGTTACTGTATTTTTTTTTTTTGCCTTTATTTTTTCAATAGACGCCACCTTTAAAGATGAGTAGCAGTAGTTTCCTTATTGAACCCAACTTTAGAGCAATTCACCTTAACTGTGTAGTATACTCCTGTTTTCGAAGGAGTATCTTCCAACCTCAGGTTCGTCACTGCAAAAATACGCCTGAGTCTAAGCAGAAATAAGAAACAACTGGTCATTACTTATCGATAGAGATATAAGCAATAAATATACGGTAATTATAAGAAACAGATTTGTTACAATTCACAAGATATCTGAAGGACATACTCCGAATAACGAATATTTAAACTTTGTCACCGCACACATGGAAGCAGCGGCAAGGTGCATACCAACGAAACTGAGAACCAAATTTAGAGTTACATGGCAGTTACTAGTAGTTAGGAAAAACGGGATAACTTTGAAAAAAAAAGCATCCTTACACTATCAAAGAAACCCAACAAATGTCAACGCAGAGAAAATTAGGAAAGCCCATAAAAAATTAACTAACACTTACGAAAAAGAGCAATTAAAATAGATATATGGTAAAATCGATAAGATTAGAAATCCAGTAGAAGATAGAAATTCACAAATAGCATGGCAGACAGTAAATGAAGTGAGGAAATGATAGAATTCTTCGAGAGCAAACTAAAATCTGCCGGTTTAGAAGAAAGACTAATGAAGTAGAAAAAATCTTTTTGGAATTCTCATAAAATCATTAACAATCCTATCCAAAAAAAAATCATTAATGACCTACAAGAAGTAAAACTGGGACACGTTACTGAGAAAGAACTTGACGCAATATTGAAAAAAAAAAATCAAAAACAGAAAAGTGACAGGCCTTGACGAAATACCCACTGAAGTTTAGAAGACAGCACAGTCTATAAACAAATTATATATATATATATATATAACTTGTTAGCAAAGAATAGATGATTTGTTCACATCAAATTAGACTAGTCCCGGTGGCGTAGTGGCTAAAGAACTGCATTGTAATCTTGAAGTGAGTGCGTTCGAACTCTAGATGCTCTATTATGTTCATTTTTGGACTAATATCCTTGGGAAAGGTATGAACCCCTTATTCGCCAGCTCTCGGTTAAATGGTAAGATTGCAGCTCTTCAACAAGGATGACTTGAACATTTGATAACCCACGAAGGATGATATGCCATTAAACAAAACAAAATCAAAGAATATCATTCCAAACAAACGTAAGATCGAATACAATTTAATTCAGCAAGTAAATACGTTTTTGACTCTGAAAATACTGGAATAAAATTTTGTTAATTTATAATTATGTCCAAAAATATAACAATGGATTTTCTCTTTGCTTCTTGGTGAATGGCTATTTTTCTTTTTACCTTTTTGGTGGCGTATTTCAGCTGCATAAAAGTTACTGGGTCACCACAAAATAGCATCAATGTTAATAAGTACTTTTCCTCTTGTAGCATAACTCTTTTGTGGTAGAGGTGAATACAGTGTTTCTGCTTTAAAAAAAAAAAAAATCTGACCTTTCGAAGTGCTAAAGAAAATTGCTCACAATATGTAACTCTTTAAAAGTTGCAAAGCCAACAGGCTATTTTCGAAAGTCTTCTGATTTTGGTAAGCATTATTGGCGTCTATGTTGTTTTTTTTTATTTAGTTCTGCTTTTGTTTAATTATTTTTTGGTCATTTTCTTCTTCTTCTTCTTCTTCTTCTTCTTCTTCTTCTTCTTCTTCTTTCAATCTTGTTCATTGCTTTTCTTCTAACCTTTTTCCTTCTCCGTTTCTTTCTCGTCTTTATCATTCTTTTAAAGAAAAAAAGATGGGAAAACAAGAAAAAAGACCAATGGTCCGAGAAAAAAAATTGGGGAATGAAAAAGTAATTAAACGAAATCAGAACTGAATAAATTTTTCTTTTTTCTTTCTTTAGCTTCTCCAATCCTTCATTTTTAGTCTTCGTTTTTTTTATCATCCATCTTTCTTCTTCATTCTCTTTTTTCTTCTTTTCTACGTTTTTCTTTCTTTTTCTTTCTTCTTTGTCTTTCTTCTTCTATTCTTTTTTTTTCATTTTTTTCTCTGTCTTTTTCTTCATTCTCATTTTTTCATATTTTTCCACCTTTTCCTATCTTTATTTTTTCCTTTTTGTAAGACAGTTGAGCAAAGAAGTTATAAATAAATAAACCAGAAAAACATGTCATAGAGATTTGCCTAAGTTAAAAGTTATATTCTGACTCAGAATTAACTCGGGGGTGACCATTACAACTTTGTAAAACTCAGCATTGCAAGCTATAAAATGTCACAGAAAGCTAGGTCTGGTAATATGGCTTGTGTTGCACTTACACGATCCTGTGTTTCGCTAAAATCGTTTCGTTAAGGTGTATGTGGATTGACGTCATAATCTTTTTCAAACTTACACTGACCTGTCTAAACAGTTGTTTGGATGTCTAGACTTCATCTCTATAAGTTGGTCAACTGAGCACACGTATTAATTTAGATTTAAATCTAAAAATTAAATAAGTTAAAGATTCGGTTTTGATACTATTTTTATCTCTTTTCCTATTTATATCTCCTTTGCTTTAAGTAAATTCGATTTGTGCCAGGCCTACAGAAATATAGGTTTTTCCTTTTATCCGAAATAGCAATAGGCGAAGGAACAATTTTACTGATCTATTTTGGAAGAGATTTTGAAATTTTTCAGAGTCTCTCCCCACAAATAATTTTTTCATAGTAAGTTAAATGCACTGTACATCAGAGTAATAACTCGATAATTTACATAGGTATCTGCTTATGATTAGAGTGTGGTATCTGCGAGCTCTGCTTAGGATTAACGATCCACCTCAAAGCAGAGATATCTTTCGCGGATCCTCTAGTATATATATATATATATCATCATCATCATCATCTAACGCAATCAGCACGGATGTCCCTGACCTCTCTCGCCACCTCTCTCTATCGTCCATTGCTTCCGGCAGGTTTTCAGGGTTACATCCCGTATCGGCACAGAGTTGCTGTATGTAGGTTCTAGCTGGTCGTCCTGCCTTTGCTCGTCCATGTGAAGGGGTCCACAAGAGTACATCCCTTATGACCTCGTCCCTACTTCTCCAGCGGTGTCCCGCATGTCTGGTTCGTCTAACTTTGGTAGTTTTCGTGATGGGTGGTTGGTGGTCGTAAAGCTGCTGCTTTGTTGGGTGCTGCCTCCATGACTCGCAATATTCTTGTGTAGTTGCCGTCAAGCTATTTCTCCGTTCTTTTTGTAAGCGTCCATGTAGTGGATCCATATAGCAGTATCGACACGATCGCTGCTTGGAAGAAACTCCGTTTTATTTTATCGGTCAGATCTGACTTCCAGTATATATATATATATATATACACGTGTGTGTGTGTGTGCGCGCGCATGTGTGTGTGTGTGTGTGTATATGTATGTGTGTGTGTGTGTGTGTCAGTCAACTTAGTTTTGTTTCATTGCCTATTGTTGTATATGCTTTATTAAGTAGAAAACATAATGGTCAAATGAAAGTTTTTTTTCCTTTTACAAAGCCTTTGATAACACAGAAGTGCTCAAATGCTGGTCTGTAGCGCAGTATACAAACTAAAAAAAAAATTAAGTCTCACTGAATTTCTTATTACTTGAAGTTTCACATTTTATAGACAACATATGACATTATTTTTAATGAAACTTAAGTTAAGAAGGTGAGATTTACATTATTTTTCGAATATATACTGTCTGTTCCAACCTGAAGCATTCAGTAAGAATCGAACCTTGACTTGCTAAACATTGCATTATGTAAAGTGCCTGTGTGCACTTTATACAATTTCACTGGAACGCTTTACCTTTTGCATCAATGGGGAAATCTGCATATCAATATCATCAACTTGACGTCCTAAAATGTTCAAGGACGTCACTATAAGTTTGACGTCATTCTTTATATAAAAAAAAAACCTTTGGAAAGAGTCAAATTTTGATGATTTTGACAGTTTCTTTTTATTCCCAGAAACTTTTTGAAGATCCCATAAATAAGCAGAAAGAAAAAAATTGCTGCGTTTCTTTCTCGTTGGAAAAATCTTTTTTAAGAAAACAACTCAAAAGAATCAGACGATTTCATTTTGTTCACTTGACGACGCGACATATCGTGGGAACATGGATATTATTTTGGCATTTTGTGTGATAAATCTTATCGATTCCTTTATAACTTACATAACAAATGAAAAGAAAGACATCATACGTCGTCTAAAGGTTTTCACAATTCTTTTTGAACTTGCTATAATTGATACATGTCTATTCCAATTGGCTCTATTGGAAAAATGTGACTATGATTTTCTGGATGAATCACTATTGCCAGCCGAATACATGTGCAGATATTCGGTACCCTATATGAAAGAGATTCCACCTATGGTGCTCAAGTTATTTTATATACATTTAATCATTGCAGTTGCCAAGTCTGGTATCGATACGAATCTTTGTAAGCTGAGTTTATGCGCCGTCGTGATAGGAGGCGTTGGGTCTATTATACGTGTGCTGCATTATACTTGTTGTGTTGTCTCCCCTTCTTGGTGGACGGACCCGTGGCTTTTCGTACTGGACCTTTTTGGTCAACGACCCCTCACACCGCTTTGCGCCACTCTGGAGCAGATGCCTACACCACTCACTTTGCAAATTCCAATTTAATAAATTATAGCTCTTTCTTAATCAGAAAAGAACGAAAAAACGTTCAATTTTTATTCGATGGTGATTTAATAACCTTTGTTAATCCCTTCATCGTAAAAGGTCGGAGTCGTGCAATTTGTATCCAATCTAGTGTTCCTCAAATCTGGCGGTATAAATAATGTTTTGCATTCCATTCATCAACAGGTAGGTTATACTAGAGGTGCTTGTCCAAATTTTTGTCTGTCCAGGCATACGAAGAAATTTACATAAAAAGTATGACGTCATAAAATGTTGATTGAGTGATTTTAACGGTATCTCAATCCTCCTTGTGTTATTTTATGTTGAGAAGTTAGAGAATTACTATCATTGTACATTTACATTAACACATTTTGTGCAGATCTTCCTAATTTTTTTAAACATGGCTTTGTAATGGCAGGTATTCTTATCTAATGCTATTAATGGTATTGTTTCAAGTAATTATTTCAATTTAATAAAAGTCATTTGTTTGCACGTGGTTTCAAGTAACTAATAATAACCCTTGTCCAGTCGGCTGGGGCTGTAGAATACACCGGCTGCATATCTGAAGAGAGTTAAGTCTCCCTCAACCAGTGCCCTGGACATGAAACTAAACAATCTGATGGTTAGGCTCCTGCAATGCTGGAGTTTGGGGGAATGCGGAGTACCCCTTTATTGCCATTGCTTCCAGGTCTACTTCGGCCCGCCGTGGTAGCACCTGATAGGCTCCTATCTATCGGTCAAATAGAACTAAAAATAAAATTTTATATGTATAAAATGGATTTGGCATTAAATAACTAGCAATGGTTGATATGCCATTAAACCAAGCCAAACCTTAGTAAACAATTATAACGTCAATTAACACAGATAATTTGCAGTTATATGGAATCAGGTATTCCGGTCGAATCAAAATATTTTAAACAGATCTATTTGACCCATAGATGACACTCTAACAAGTATTACCGCTTTTATTCAGAGTGAAACTGGGAGTACTTGCATTGAAAATGTACTCCACTCTTCGCAGATGTCTAGTATTATAATACTCCTGGTGAATTTTTGATTAGATGATGGTCTTCTACCTCACCGGAGGCTGAGTGACAGTGAGTATCCTCAGGTCTCCAGGACTCTTCTCAATATTCTGGCCGATCTTAACAATGCTATAGTTTGGATGGTTCCAAGTGCTCTAACAACAATTGGTATCACTATCACCTTCATGTTTATAGTTTTCTTTGTTCTCTAGCAAGGTCTTAGTATTTATCTCTCTCTACGCTTTCTTTTAATTCTACCCTGTAATCTGCCGGGACGACCAAATTTACTCAAAATCCCAGAAAACTGGGAATTTCATTCTCCAGGACGGATTCTAGGTTGTGCATATACCACTTGTTCGTATGGTCAAATTTAAACTTCTTGCACAATTCCCAGTGGATCACTCCAGTCATTTCTGGTCTTATAGTCTTTTTGCTCTAATTTGCGGCATTCACTTATAATGGGATGCATCCTGCTGTCAGTTTTACTCTCCATTTTTTTAAAATAGATTTCTCGATAAACTTTATGACTTTGTCGGATATCTTGTTTATTTTGAGACAGCCTATTATCTAGTTTTGCAGGGCCATATCGTAGTTCTTTCCGTTGTCAAACCACGCCATAGCTTCATTTTCCCGTCACATTTTGCTCTCCTTGAGGATGTGTTGATCAATCTATAGTAGCTCACCTGTTCCTCTTTTTACCTTATGGCATCCTTTCTGTTCATCGAGGAACAGTTCGCCCGCTAGTTATTAGTTAATAGTAAATTTCCTACCTAATTTGTGCAGCAAGGATTTTCCTCATCATCGGTTGGCACTTTTTTTGGTCATGCATTCCGGAATATTTCGATAGCCAGTCTGTCAACTTTTTAAACCAGAATCCTTGTATACCATCATGGCCTGGCGTTTTTCCAAGTTAGAACTTTTTTGAGTGTTGCTCTGAGTGAATCGAAGTGTATTTTTACTTTAGGGTCTTCTTCAAATCCTTGTAACTTTTTCCATGTTATTTATCCATTCGGTTTTTCTGTTATGTTTTCCATATTTTGCTCCTAAATTGTTTTGCTTCCTTTGCATCCGTTTGTTGTTATGTCTACCTGCATATCCTCCCTACTTGCTGTTAGAGTTTTCTTTTGTTGTTATGGAATGTTCTGTTTTGTTTGTATTCTTTTATCCTGTCTCGAAATCATTTTAGTCTTCCTTTCGCCAGTACCTTCTATTTAATTCCTTGAGTTGTATTGTTTGTTTTAATTGTGTTGCTTTACTCTTTACGTCGCAACATATTCCAGCCTTTATTCTCTGTCTTATCATGTTTGCTTGTTGTCGAAGATCTTTTATCTGTTTCATATCTATTTTCCCATCCAAATTTTGAATTTCTGTTCGTGTTCTTTAGGAGAACACCGATTTTATAACCGACTTATTTCTCTCCTGCATTGATTAGTTTAATTCCATGCTGTTGTTCGTTGAGATCTGTGTTAATAATTTGTTTATTTTTTCAGTTTCTACTTTGACTGTTTTCCAGTCTTGGTTTCCTGAGAGATAGAAAGGATCTTCTTCTGGTCTCCTTTTCAGATATAATTCTCTTTATAATCTCTTCATTCATGTTTTTAACTTGCATTAGTGCTTGTTCTGGGGTGATTGGGTGTGTGGTATTCTGAATATTATTACTCTGCGTTTCAATTCAGTTAAAGGGTTCTTGTTTTTCAGTATTTAGTGTCTCGATTATTGCATTTGGGTCTTGTTGCTGTGATTTCTTATTTATTTGTTGGTGAGTTTCTAAAATGTCAAGATCAGAAAACCAGTCTTTCTTTATTATCGTCTTGAGAGTTTTTCACACAGCTTTGGCTGATGGTTTTTCCCTGGAGTTTGAGTGACAGCAAATCTCCTCAAGTCTCCAGAACTCTTCTCAGTATTCTCAGTAGTTTGGATGGTCTCCACTCGTCCGCCAACTTCCAAGTCCTCCAATCCCCTTTGTAATCCTTTAATTACGGTTCCAAACGCACTAATTACAATTGGTATAATTATCACCTGCATGTTCCACAGTTTTTTCAATTCCCTACCCTTCTTTTCACCTTTTTTCAGATTTATTCTGTGATCAGCCGGGACAGCAAATTCGACAATTTTGTAAGTTCTCTTTTTTTCTTGATTATTATAAGGTCTGGTCTTCTGGCCGAGATTAGGGGATCCGTTTGTTTGCATTATCAGATTATAAGATTTCATGAAAATTCAAGAGTTTCTTTATAATTCTCTTTAAGCTTAAATTGGTTGTTGGTTTCTTTGATTGGTTGGTTGGTTGGTTTCTTTGTTTAATGGCATATCAACTCTTTTTAGGTTATTTTATTTTTTAGCCGGGACAGCAAATTCTCCTAGAAGAACAGTAGTGGTACTATTTAACCCATAGCTGGGAGGATAAGGGGGTTCATACCTTTCCCAAGGGTATTTGCCCGAAAGTGAACGTTATAGCGCGACTGGAGTACGAACTCGCGTACTACGATTCCGCAGTCCATCGCTTTAACCATTACACCACGAGGACACCCCGCTTAAATTGGTGTTGAAACAACAGCTATTCAAACATAAGAGTAATACTAATAAATTGATGGGGTATACTGGAGGACTTGGAAGTTGGCGGACATTGTAAACCGAAGCAATTTTTATGAATCAACGCCACTCCTCTTTAGTCGACAAACCCTTTGGAAAATGTCTGAGAATTCCAAATATACTGAATCTAATTCCAGGGACACAAATCATCTGAGGAACCAGGTCTGTTACGACCATTTTCTTCAAATCATTATTATTCTTATTATTATTTACTCCTTTAGAGTTTTTCACATCAATATTAGCTGATGGTTTTCACTGGAGTTTGCGTGGCAGCAAGTCTCCTCAAGTCCCAAGGACTCTTCTCGGTATTCTGGATGTTCACAGTAGTGCTGTCATTTGGATAGTCTCTTCCCGTCCGCCAACTCCCAAGTCCTCCAGGCCTTCTAATAATCCTTTATTTATTGTTCCAAAAGCACCAATCACAATTGGTAAAATCGTCACTTTCATGTTCCACAGCTTTTTCAATTCTCGAGCAAAGTCGAGGTACTTATCCTTCTTTTCACATTTTTTCAGTTTATTCTGTGGTCAGATGGGACAGCAAAGTCGACAATTTTGTAAATTCTCTTTTTTTGTTGATTATTATAAGGTCTGATCTTCTGGCCGAGATTATGTGATCCGTGTGTATGTGAAAGTCCCATAGGAGTTTATGTGTGCCAATTTCTTGGAAAGGTGCTGGGTTGTGCATATACTATTTGTTGATGCGGTCAAATTTAAATTTCTTGCACATATCCCAGTGGATCACCTTGCCGACCCAGTCGTCTCTTGCCTTGTAATCTTTCTGTGCCAATTTGCTGCATTCGCTTATTATGTGATTGATCGTTTCGTCTCTGTCACCGCATAGTCTACACCTGCTATTTTGTTGAGTCTTGTCAATTTTTGCTTTGATATGATTGATTCATATGGCGTTTTCCTGTGTTGCTATTAGGAGAGATTCCGTTTTTCTCTTAAAGATATTATCATTATTATTATTATTATTACTCATTAGAGTTTTCCACATCAGCGTTAGCTGATGGTCTTTCACTGGAGATTGAGTTACAGCAAGTCTCTTCAAGTCTCCAGGACTCTTCTCAGTATTCTGGCCGTTTTCAATAATGTTGTTGCTTGGATGGTCTCGGCCGCCAACTTCCAAATCTTCCAGGCTCTTTAATAATCCTTTAGTTACCGTGCCAAAAGCACCAATCACAATTGGTATAATTGTCACCATCATGTTTCATAGTTTTATTATTATTATTATTATTATTATTATTTAATAGAGTTTATACATTTATCATATTTATCCAACCCCTCCTCTCGGACAGGATATGACACAAGGTCAATTTTTAGCGGAGTTTAACAGGTTTGATATCAGAGTTTTCCTTCTCCTAGACTAGTTGCCTCTCCAAGGCTGAAGAACCCAGTCTGTCCTACTATTTACCCATAGCAGGAGGGAGAATAATTGGATTCATACCTTTCCCAAGGGTATTAGTTCTATGTGAAATGCGATCAGTCTCGTCCAGAATTTGAATTCGTGTCGCCGTGTCCATTTCCCACGACGATAACCATTACACCACGGGCACCATTTATACTAACTGGAGGTTTTAATAGATATCTTCTGAGTGACAGGTAGTCTTTTCAGCCCTTCAGGACTATTTTAAGTTTTCAAGATGATCCTAACAGTCCTTAGTTCGGAGTAGTTTCGATTCATTATTTTTTATCGTTTCCCCAGGTCTTTTTTCAAGAATTTTCGGGATTGTTCTAAGCGTAATAACCAGGATTAGTATCACTGTCACCTTCATGCATCATAATTTCTTTAGCTCTTTGGTAAGTTCCGGGTCATTGTTTAGTTTTTCGGTTTATTTTTATTTTTATTCTGCGGTATTCTACATCAACAAATTCACTTGTTAGCAAGTTTATTATAATTATTTTATTCCTTTTCGAGTTTTCCCCACCAACGTTAGTCGATAGTTTCTCAATGGAGTCTGAGTGACAGCAAGTCTTCTCAGGTCTCCATGACTCTCCCCAGTATTCTGGTCGATCTCAACAATAATGTAGTTTGGATCGTCTCCACTCGTCCTTTTATTTCTAAGTCATCCAGTCCCTGTATCAATTCTTTGGTGTCACCAAGGACACCAATTACATTAGTATCACCGTCATTTTCCTCATCCCGCAGTATTTTCAATATCCTTACAAGGCCAAGGTACTTTTCGTTCTTTTCGCTTTCTTTCAATTTTACTCTGTGATCAGCCGAGATAGCAAAGTCCCCAATGCGGCAAGTTCTCTTTTTCTTGTTGATTATTACTAGGTCTGGTTGTCTGGACGAGATTAGGTGATCCGTTTGTATCTCAAAATCCCAGAGGAGTTTTTGCTTCTCATTCTCCAGGACAGATTCTGGGTTATGCATATACCAGTTGTTTGTATGGTCAAATTTCAATTTTTTGCACAATTCCCAGTGAATCACCTAGCCCATCCAGTCATGTGTAGTCTTATATTTTTTCTGCTCTTGTATTTAAATGCTCACACCAGTGCTGTGGAGGTGTTGCTGTGGTTCATAAAAATACTGACATTTATTCGCTGACAGATCTTTTCTTTGACTTGATTTGGCTTTCCGGTCTAGATTTGATGATCCGTTTAAATCATTCAAACCAAAATAATCTAGTTGCTATTTCAAGCCGATCGGCATTTAGTCTCTTGGGCGCTTCAGAACTTTTGTTACCATTCAAACTGTCTTTAATTATCCGTGTCATTCCTGTTGTTCTTTCTTCTCTGTTCAAATCCCTCTTTACTTTCTTCTTCATCCTAGCTCTCTTTCTAGACATACTTATTCTTTTTCATTCTTTTTTAAAATCAGTTTTAATTCGTTTTGTTTGCCTCTTCCCTCTTTTTAACTGTTTTCCTGATTCAAAGGCTTCATTCTTTCACTTATTTTTCTCGTTTTTTATTTTTCTTTTGATTTTGATTTTGATTTTCTTTTTTTTTTCTTCATTTTCCTTTTTGTGTTTTTTATTTCTCAAAATCTTTTAAGCATATTTTCTTCCTTTTCTTTTTTACTCTTTTCGTGAGATACCCATTTTTTTCTATTATCTTCTTTTTCTTCTCCTTCTCCTTTCTCTTTCCTTCTTTTTTCTATCACTTTTTTTTCTTCTTCACTTTTTTTATTTTGCTATTTACTGATCTTTAATTTTTGATTTCTCATTGTTTCTTCTTTTTGTTTTTCTGCAATTTCTTTTTCTTTTCTTATTCTATCTTAATTTCACGTTCACCTCTCTTTAACATTCTTTCTTTCTTTTCTTCTTTCTTTGTCCGCTCTTCCTCATACTCCTAATTTTTCTTGTCTCTCTTCTCTTTTTCTTCGTTTTTCCTGTTCTATTTTTCCCCTTCTTCCTCTTCCTTTTCTATGTTCTTATTTTTCATCTTTTCCCTTTCTTCGAACTTTTGACATACAACTTTTCGTCTTCCCGAACCAACTAACACAATTTTGCACCTCATTTATCACTTCCCTCATTCATCTTTTTCTTCATCTTCATAATTTTTAAAAGTCTTTTTTATTTATTTTTCTTTTCTCTCTTTCTTTTACACTCAAATTTCTTCTTTGCTTTCTTTTTACTCCTGGTTTTTCCTCACATTTCTTTCTTTCTTTCTTTCTTTCTTTTTTTCTTTCTTTCGTGATAATTACTTTTCTTTCTTTCTTTCTTTCTTTCTTTCTTTCGTGATTATTACTTTTGTTTCTTTCTTTCTTTCTGTTTTTTTCTTCTTTGTCTCTTTCTTTACGGCATTTTTTCTTTTGTTCTACTTCCCTCTTTGTTTTATTTTTTCTTTCTATTTCTTGTTTCTTTGCAGTTACTTTCTTTATCCTTTCTTCTTCTTCTTCTTCTTCTTCTTCTTCTTCTTCTTCTTCTTCTTCTTCTTCTTCTTCTTCTTCTTCTTCTTCTTCTTCTTCTTCTTTCTTTCTTTCTTTCTTTCTTGGTTATTATTCTTTCTTTCTTGGTTATTATTCTTTCTTTCTTTCTTTCTTTCTTTGTGAATCGAAGCATTCGGAATTATCAGTCGTTTAGTGATCAATTTTTTATCGATTTTAAATTAAACCTCCTTTTTTTAATCTTTAATGCTTTATGGGAGGTGAAATTCCTCCTTCTAGAAAAAAAAAACAACCCCAAAACAAAACAGCAACTGCTCTACGAATATATTTAAAATCGATTATATCGATTAATTCATGGAAAAGAGAAATTAGTCAGTTGGGTGGCACGGAGAAGCTAGGAGATAAATTTTTTAAAAGCAACCGTTGAATTTTGCTGAAGCTAAATTGGGTCTCTTTCGCTTTGTCAATTCCAGTTGTGTATTTGCCGTGAAAAATTTGGCAAATTAAAAAAGAAAGACAATAATGTTTATCTAAAGTTTACGTCATCAAAAGATAAATTAAGAAAGAGAAATAGCTTTGTACTATATAGACAAATTTTAGATATAACTATATATGTGTATATCCAACCCCTCCACTACAAGTAAGAGTTGACACAAGATTATTTTTTAATCACTTTCAAACCAGTCTTCCTTTTTCTAGATCAATAAAGCTGAAGAACCTAATCTGCCCTACTATTTACCCTTAGCTGGGGTAGGGGAGAATAGTTGGATTCATGCGTTTCTCACATGGGAAGTGTTAGAAAAAAAACATCGTCAAGGATTCGAACTCTAATCACCAATTCTATTTTCAAGAACGATAATCGATACGCTAAGCGTGCCTTCACACAATGTGGACGAATTAGTTAAATCAATAAACGAATAAGAGATATCACTGTGTAAGTTATAGATTTATGAGTTATAGATATCTGTTTTGGTCTTGAAGGGCCAGAAATGAATAGTACAAAGAGATGTAAGGTTTACAGCAGGGTATATTTACGGAAATACAGACACTAACGCTTACCGGTAACTGACTAGACTCGCTTGAATCGTTTATCGAGTTAGCCACAATTTATAGTGTCGGGAAGGGTCCATACCGTGACGTCATGGAGTATATCAGCATAACAGTATCACTATGTATATATTTACCCCTCCCACGTACGAGCGGGATGCGATACAAAATCATTTTTAAGCAGATTTTAACAGGTTGGAATTCAAAGTTTTTCTTCTCCTAGACTGGTTGCCTACAAATATTAAAGGGCTCAGTCTACCCAACTATTTACCTATATCTGGAGGGAAAATAGTTGGATTGATAGGTTTTCAAAATGTATTAGCACTATGTAAAATGCAAACAGCCTAGGATTTGAACTTGGGTCAACATGTTCATCTCCAACAACGGTAACCATTACACTACGAGCGCCCACATATCCCTATGGAGACGAGTAAAGACATTACTGTGTGATCGAATTCTTGATTGATAGCAGCCTAACGTAAATCCATTATGATTGTATCCTAATAGAAGTCCATGACAATATCAAAACTTCAATTTTAGCAGGAAAGAAGGATTCTTCTTTTTTTTTCGGTCGAACATTCATCACATCAATTCTTTGCGTTCTTTTTTCAAACTTGACAATAGAACTTTTGCAACTTGAAGTCTTTTTTTTTTCTTTAAAATATAAAAATGAAAAAAAATTGTTAAAATGATTTTGTTGATCTGTATGGAAGGACGAAATAAAAAGAAAAGAAAAAAGTAAATAGCAGAAAATAACTGGTTTCTGGTCGCTAATGTCGTCCTCGAAGAGGGCATTCCAGTGTAATGAGAGTTGAAAATATGAATGCAAACATCTTTATTGCATTCATTTACACTCAAATAGATGCATCGACAAATGGAATAGAATAAATGATTTAATGTCAATAAAAGCAACAACAAAAAACAAAACAAAAAACCCCTCTATATTGTATGATTTAAATAGTTGTCTGGGAGGGGGTTGTCTTATATGGGTAGTATAAGCCAAAAACTACGAGTAGTTGGTGTTTTATGGCATATTAACCCTTGTAGATTATTTAATGACAAATTCTGTTTCTAAATATATTGTTGTGGCAGAATCACCTACTAATGGAGTCAGCCACTCTCTCTAACGCTGGAAGACGCAGCAATACGAAGTCAGTCTAGATCCGGAAGCTAACCTCGCCCCTGCACGGTTATGCGAACTAGCTTACCGTCCTATGTCCTTGTAACCATCCTTTGTTCTTGTAAATATATACCTATTATAACTGTGGTGTTCTGTTCTCTTTGTTACCCCTTTCCAGGGCCATTTCTCTCTCTCTCTCACTCTCTCTCTCTCACACACACACACATACACACACACACACACACACACACACACACACACACACATATATATATATATATATATATATATATATATATAGCTAACTAATAAATACGGCCCCGCATGTTGCATTAACAGACTGACTTCAAAAGGCCGAAGTAATATAAACAAAAAATAATAATCCATTCATGGCCGCATTTGAAATTAATTTAAAATAATTCAACTTCAAAAATTGAATAGAGAAAATAATATAATCATTTTGGTAGAATTAATCCGACGTTAATTTGCAATCAAAAAAGCAAGTTAACTCACAGCTGTTTATAATTCGTGGATTAGTAAAAGACTAAAAAGTGTAAATACGCATTTTAATGTTGAAAATAATTCAAATAACGTCGGATAAATTCTACAAACATGATTATGTTATTTTCTCAGTTCAATTTTTAAAGTTAATTCTCTTTTTAGGTGAATTTCATATGCAGCCATAAATGGATATTTTTGTTTGTTTACATTACTTCGACCTGTTAGAAGTCAGCCTGTAAATATATATATATATATATATATATATATATATATATATATGAAAGTAAATATGGATCAAAATCCAACAGTATGAAGATAGCAGAAAAACATAATCCAAATAGGTGAATTTATTATGAATTAAAGTCGACGTTGAACGTTTCGGTTTCAGTAACTATCATCAGGACTTGGATATCAGAATAGTTCACATAGCAATGGATGCTTGCTGAGATGACAGGAGCAAATGAAAAGTATAAAACGAAAAGATACAAATGTGCACATAGCGTTCATAACTCAAAAGTGTTAAGACTATTTACTTTCCTACTGTCCTTTCGGAAAAACGAATACCAAATACTTTCTTACACGGCATCTAACATGGATGACTTCAAAACGATCTGTATATATGAAAACTTACTTGTCATTACGTATTTCTTAATAAACAGGAGGTTTTGTCTCGTTTCTTTGGAAAATCTAGCATTTTCAAATATATTCCCACGTGCCAGACACGTTCTTAACACTTTTGAATTATGAGCCGAAACATTCAATGTCGACTTTACATCAAAATAAATTCACCTATTTGGATTATGTTTTTCTGCTATCTTTATATATATATATATATATACACGCGAGGATCATTAAATAAGTTTCCAAACTTTTTTCGTGGGGCCACTTTTTTTTGATAGTACACACATAAAACTCTAGTCCCCTTCCAAGTAATCTCCTCCGGCTGCAGTGTACTTGTTCTACCGTTCCAACAACTTCTGGAAGGCCTCATAGAAGTCCTCATGTGTGAGCGTGTCAATAACCTTCGTCACAGCCTCTTTCATCTCCTCAGTTGTCTCATAACGACAGACTCTGAGCTAAGGGAATTACCAAAAGTCACAGGGAGCAAGGTCTGGAATATAGGAAGGGTGAGGAACTGTCTTGATGCCCATCTTGGTCAAATAGTCTGTGACAAGGATGGAGTTGTGGACTGGTGTATTGTCCTGTTAGAAATGCCACTGACCCGATTTGAAGAGTGCTGGCCTCAAACGACGGAATCTCTTCCTGATCTCCCTTAAAACCTCAACATAGTAACCCTACCCCTAACCCTTTGGCCAATCAACTCTGGTGTATTGACTTCCTTACTCCTCCCACACCTCTCATCTTCTCTCACAGACTGCCTGCCTTCCTTGAATCTCTTATGCTACTCAAAAACTGATGGTTGAAAAGCAAGATGGTTGAAAAGCAGTCTGAAGAATTCCATACGTTTCTGCGGCATGTTTTCCAAGTTTAAACAGAATTTTATTGCTTATCGTTCTTCTAAAGTGTCCTTATTTCCAGATTGCATTTTTGAAATTCACCAGCTGTAACAATCAAGCTTTAGTAGGGTGTATTCCAATTCCCGCTGTTGGTGTTCATTTAAACCTGAAATCATAGAAATTGGTCAGTCATCTCATAAGATATATAGAAATAACATAGTGAATTTTCAAGAGTCTACGACAATTTTAAATGCCGGTACAAAAAAAGTCTGTAAACTTATTGAATATACCACATACACACACACACACACACACACACACACACATATATATATATATATAATTAAATGTTTTCAAATATTACTATTTTACACTAATCATTCTATTTAACATTTACCATTTGTTTAAACACAGTTAAATGATTTCAAGTATTCCAACCAAAAACAAATAATTCTATTTAATATTAACCCTTCTAAGCGATATCGATTGTTAAATTTCATGGCAGAAAATTAGACAAACAATTAAGCATTTGTTTGCATTTTTAAAAAATATTTTTAAGCATTCTTATCAAACACTAGTACTTCTATTTAATATTAACCTTTTGTTCGTACACAGTTAAATTGTTTCAGGTATTTGTATTTAACACTAATAATCCTATTTATCAAGTATTCCTATGTAATATAAATAATTTGCACCCAGCTGTATTGTTCGACATAAATAATAATAATCCATAATAAATGATTGAACTGTTCGATTTAATACATAGCTTGGACTCTAACAGGTACTACCTATCTGAGTCTGAGTGGATCTGAGAGTAATCACAATAAAGAGGTAATCCACATTCCCCAAAGTTCTAGGACTGGAGCCTCACCATTAGACACAGTTTTGTGCCGTATACAAGACATTCATTGGTTGGGGGTCGTACCCCTCGGTAGGGCTACAGTCGGGCTACGCTTCTGCCCAAACTGACAGGACAGCCAAAACTTACGTTTTATCTTGAAATATTGGAGGTTGTCTTATACACTCAAAAGTCTGTTTCATCAAAAAAAAGTTATACGGATTATTGGACCTGTTTCGATCCCGGCTCCGAGCGTTCTACGTGTCTAGCCACACTGAAGAGTTCTGATAGAACGAAACAGTCTGTCTGTGGATGACTATATATATATATATATATATAAGAAGAGATTAGAACTGTTTGAAAATTGAGTTTTTGAGAAGAATACTGATTGAATGAATTTCGTAATGAAACAAAGGATCAGCGAGTGAATGGGTGAGTTAAAGAAATTGTCAGTCCGTGAGTAATTTAAAGTTATAAACAAGAACAAACGTTAAAAACATGTGAACATGTGGTAATGTTGTTAAGTTACACTAAGAAAAATATTTACAAAACAATGAAAAAGTAAAGGGAAAGAAACAAGAAACAGTTAAAATTTTAAATCCAACTGAGCTGATAGAGAGAGAGAGAGAGAGAGAGAGAGAGAGAGAGAGAGAGAGAGAGAGAGCGAAAAAGAGAAAAATAAATTTCTGTTTGATTGGAAAGAATTGAAATTGAAAGAAATGAAAAAGTAAAATAAGAAAAAACATATTTAGATATTTGGAACATTAAATCATTAAATCAAACTGAGCTGAGATAGATAGATAGATAGAGAGAGAGAGACAGAGAGAGAGAAAGAAAGAGATAGATAGATAGATAGATACAGAGACAGAGAGAGAAAGAAAGAGAGAGAGAGAGAAAGTGATAGATAGATAGAGAGAGAGAGACAGAGACAGAAAGAGAGAGAGAGATAGAGATAGATAGAGACAGACAGACAGAGACAGAGAGAGAGAGAGTGAGAGATAGAGATATAGAGATTGAGATAGATAGATAGACAGACAGACAGTTAGATAGATAGATATATTGATGGATGGCGAGAGAGATAGAGAGATTGAGAGAAAGATAAATAGATAGATTGAGAGAGAGAGGTAAAATAGCGAGAGAGAGGTAGAGCGATTGAGATAGATAGATAGATAGATAGAGAGAGAGAGAGAGAGAGAGAGAGAGAGAGAGAGAGAAAGCTGAAAACAGAAGAAGAAAAACAGTAAAGAAAAAAAAAAAGGAAGTAAATTTTTGATAAGACTCGAAAGAATTGAAATGACAAATATAATTAGAAAATAATGACACCTCCAGGAGTAATTTGATTAAATCGGTGGCAGATCCAGGTATCCGTCACCACGCAGGCTGTGGATCGTAAGCTGGCAAGGTACTAGTTGCTTTTAAACAGATTTTTTTGTACCTGTTGTAGTTGAAATGTCTGATATTTACCCCGCCAGTTTAATTCTAGGACTGCTAGCCATAGCAACGAACCCCGCACGACTGAATGGCTATTTTTGATTCATTGATTGATTTAAATGGTAGTTCAACCTGTCTACGGTTATTTAATGACTATAGGTTAGAGAATCACATTCATTTTTGTGTAGTTTTTTTTTTCTGTACTATCAAATATGAATAATTCGTAAACAGATCCATTTGACCCCTAGATGAGACCCTAACAGGTACTACCACTTTAATGTGGAAAGCACTTCAGAACAATGGTATTAAAGGAGTCCATCATACCCGAAAGAACCCGAAAAATGGAGCCTCAATCTCAGATGTTATGTAGTGTCATGCTCACGACAACTCTTTTTGGGTTTTCGTACTCATCTGCTGGGAATACAGTCTATGTATTCTTATTTTAGATAATTTTCCTTGCCATTCTTCGGGGCTACGCATTTTCTAATCTTCTTTCTGGAATGGTAATTGGAAACAACTGTCTTTCTTTAAGAATTGCATCATTATTTTGCCATACATATTGAATTATCTTTTCATTAAAATTTACGATAATAATATAATATAATATAGTATAATACTTTTATTTATTTATTTATTTTTTTGCTTATTTTCTTAAAGAACTATCCCTTCGAAATTCAAATATATCAACGATCTTTTCACTCGTAATAACCAGTAATTGTGTAGTTTAAATAATTGTGATAATAGTATGTAATTGAACACACACACACACACACACACACACACATATATATATATATATATATATATACATTATACTTCATATCTATAAAATATAGTTATTTACTAAGATATGGCACAAAGCCAGAAGTATGGGACACCCCGTGAGAATAGAAATCGCTATCAATGGTCAGTTAATCTAACTAGTAAGCCGTTACACTCCATGAGGTTCTCATGGAGTGTATCTGTAAAAATATACATTTAATACAAAGCATAGTCTGCGTAAGGAATAATTCAATTGCAGTGTGGAAGATGATTGGATTGCTGGGATTGATTAATCTTAACGGCATTTCAACCCATTTAGGGTTATTTTATGCCAAGAAGTCAGGGAATTGCATTCATTATACGTTTACATATTTTGTGAATTTGTTTCGTGAGTTTTTGTTATATGATATCGACTATTATCAATACAAATAAAATATCAAGTATTCCTATCTAATACAAATAATTTACACCAAGTTGTATGGTTTCAAGTAATCCTAACTATTACTAATAAATACATGATGTCAAGCAATTATTTCATTTGATAATAATTATTTGATTGTACTTGGTTATATGGTTTCAAGTAATTAATAATACTATTTAGTAAACAATTAGATCTTCAAGTAATTTGGTTGAATGATTGGTTGGGTTTCATGGCATATCGATCCTTGTAGGTTATTTAATGGCAAATCCTATCTATCTATCTATCTATCTATCTATCAATGTAAGATTTGTAAACGAATAGTTTTTAGGTATCATTTGTTTGCATATAGTTAAATGGTTTCAGGTATTCCAATGTAACACAAAGAAGTTAACATCAGTCATTTGTTTGCACACAGTCAAATAGTTTCAAGTATTGCAATGTAACACTTTTATTCAATGTCAGTCACTTATTTGCACAGATTTAAATAGTTTATTTAACTCATAAAGAGAACCCAAACAGAAATTACCGCTCCTGGTCAGAGTGTACCAGAGAGTAATGTGATATAATCAAGGAATGATTTTTCTATAGTAATCATTTTTTGTTAATTGTATTTTACCATTCAGTTTGGTAAGGCTTAAAGTCATTTGGTGCAGTTTTACGCTCGCACGCAAAGGATATGACAATCAACATTTGTCATAATAAACCCTCAGACAGGAAATGGGGCTGCCCAGAAGATATGGTCCTGAGAATTTGAGGATTCTGAAAAAACGTCAGTTGAGATTGGACCAGTGAGGTGAGAGTTGGGTATTCGACCGTTAAAAGATGCAGTTGGGTCTTCTGCCGTTGAAGACGATAGTTGGATTTACTACCGTTGAGACGTGCAGATCTCGACTGGCAGATCTTAAACATCAACAGATGCACTGCGTGTTGGGGTGTGGTCAGCATAGTATGGTTGGCATAGGCTTTTAAGAATTGTGTCTTTCTCTTCGTGTCGAAGAACGAAAGTCAGGAATTGATAAACCTGTTCGTATCGGAAACGACAGAGTCCGCCTGCATATGTATAAGTATTGTATACAACAAATATTCTGCAAAGCTCCAGGACAGGAGCCTCATTATCAGATAGTTTAGTATCATATTCCGGCCACTCTTTGGTAGGATCTTATCATAGAAGCAGTCGGCATATTCTACAGTCTCAGCCTACAGGGTTATTAAAATGACTATTCTTAATATGAATAATTTACAGTTATATGATAAACATTTCTATGGAATACGAATAATTTTCAACTGATGTATTTGACTCATAAATGGGACCTTAACAGGTACTACCACTCCGAGTCAGAGTAGATCTAGAAGAAGTGACTTACACTCTCCGGACCTTCAGAACTGGAATCTCATCACTAGGGGTCTTTTTGAGTAGTCTTACCCCTCTGCAGGCAATACAGTCAGTGTTATCTAAGCATTTTATCTTTTTTTGGAAAATTTGGCAATGAAAGGCTTCTCTACACTTCCCAGATCAGGAGCCTCACTGTCAGATGCAGAAAGCGAGTTTATTACTTTTAGCCCAACACTTAACGAAGCGAGGGAAGATTTATTGAACCAGGGGAAATAGAAATTTGGATTTTTATTCTAAACTAGAATTTTAGTGTACCAAATGGTAACTGTAATGTCAAAATCATTGATGCTCACCCCTACAACTTAAAAGAGAAAAACTTATATAAAATTAATGGATATTCTCAATTTCAGACGTTAGTCAGGGCGAAAGATTCCTAACTCTCTCAATTCCATTTCCCCAAGTTTAGGGATTTGGAGAATGGATTTAAGAGAGAAATGCCAAAGCCTATGTCCGACTTAAATGAGGAATCTCTTGTTATATTCTTCATAGGATGTCGAGCCCAATTTCTGGAGATATTAATCGATATTAGGAAAATCGATGTCTTAAAACGAGTCCAGTAGAGTGTGTTCGGATGTTATGGTTGATATAAAATCGAATACGCGTTTCATTTCCTTCTAGGATCAATACACTGGTCTTGTCTAAAGAGATAAATACGAATTAGTGAAGGAACTTTTGTTCTCTAAATATATCCGATATAAAATGGACATTTCAGAAACACTGAGTGTAAATTATTTCATATGATTATACAAAGTATGTCTATAAATTATCTAAAATATCTCGAATAGATGGAGAATCATTTGGGCGGCTTTAGTGTAATTTGACAGTTAACCAGCGATGAGCTTGTCTCGTATGCGAGAACAGACACTCTTCTGTCACAAAGACGATGTTGAATGGACATATTCATTAAGCCTCTCAACCTGTACATTATTCGTAGCTAATGCAGGTAATTTGACAAAAAACAAAAAGAAAACCATCACATCATAGAGGTTAGTCAGCTCCCCACCTCTGAAATCTTTGGGACTCACTATCACTCGTCTACTGGTCTATTTTGCAAGCCATTACAGCAGACGAACCCCCAAGTCATTTCATTAAAATTAGTTTAGTTTAGTACAAAGTCAGAAATATGAGGCACCCAGTGAGAATCGAACTCACTGTCAATTATCTACTAGTTTATCTTACTATATTTTACACTAGACCACCCCTCCCCCAAGTTCAATCATTAGAAGTTTATTTTCGTTATGTCGATGACACATTTTATTTCTTCAATAATGAGATGACTTTTTTTTCACTTCCTTTAATAATGTTCATTATGCCCTGAAGTTTACCCAAGAAAAGTAAACAAATTCTTCTTTAACTTTTCTAGATATCTTAGTTTCTTGGACTACTTCCTGTTTCTTCACTTCGGTATATACCAAACCTACTTTTACTGATTCCGATACTTGATGGGATTTATTCTCTCCTACTAAACAAAAGATTAATTCATTCAACTCTCTTACTCATAGGCCTTTAACGATTTCATCTAAATCTAAGCTTGACGAAAAGATTAAATGTATCACGGGGTCTTTTGGTAACTATGGTTCTTCATTAGACCTTGTACAATCTGTAATTAGAATCAAAATTTCTAATTTTACTAAAATCAAACCAGCCTCCGCACAAAGATGTCCTGTTTATCTACGCCTTCCTCAGCTCGGTAATATTAACGATAGTTGTACAACAGTGTTATTTCTCAGTTAAGAAAAGAGTTACATTTTCTATCGAACTGAAACTCCCATCTACACGCAAAGACCCTCTTCCTCCCTATCGTAATGACACTATTGTTTAATTGTGGCCTGCATTACATAGACATAACTAGTCAAAGGTTAGATGTTAGGATCAAAGAACACGTATCTACTAAAATTCGGAATTTTATCAACCTCCCAAGGGACGTTCTGAAAAATACACAGGTTCTTTCATCGCAGATCATTGGGCAGATAACCGTAAGAACGTAAATAAATTTAGTATCGACTTGTTTTTCATTCTAAGCAAGTCACGCCCGGTATTTCATCAAAAAATTGTAGAAGCGATTGATATTAGGTCGAGATAGTCCTCCCTCTGTAAACTGAGAGAATGCTTGCTTGGACTTAATGTAGTTTCCATCTAACCCCTCCGTTTCCCCCCCCCCGTTTTTTCTCTATGACCTTTATCCATTCCCTGCAGATAGTGGCCCTTTCCTTAATTGTAGAATTACCCTGGTTATAGGTCTGTCGAGCAAAATTCGTTATCAATTAGCTTGCCTTTTCTTTATCCTCTTTTATGTTTTCTCATCAAGATCGGTTAATTTAGTCTTTTAAAACCTATTCTAAAGTGCTGTGCCAATATTTACAGGACATTGGCCTAATGGTTAGAGTGTTCGCCAATGGCTCGGGAGACCTAGGTTCAATCCCAGATCGAGTCATACCAAAGATTCAAAAAATGCTAATTGATGCTTCCTTGCTTAATACCCAGCATTATAAGGTACGGATCAAGGGTAAAATTGAGCAATCCAGGGAAAAAAGTAGAGCTCTCCCCTACACCTTGGTGGAGTAGCTATCCAAAAGGGAGCCTTCGGGTCACCCTCGACTACGGTCGCCAACTTTTCTTTACTTTATATATACATAAACTGCATTTCTCAGTGTGTGTATTACACATTACTAACATTTTTATATATTTTCTGATGCGACTATTTCTATAAGTGAAGAATAAATATATGTATATCTATGTATCTAGGGGTGAGAATAGGTAGTACACATGGGATGAGCGTGAAGATTATTTAAAAAAAAAATATTCCTAAACAAGTTAGAGACGGCAGATTTGAAGAGATGATAAAATAGAAAGAGAAGGATTTCTCGATTGCAATGAAAAGGTGAATTTTTAATTTCTGTCATTAACAGAATTCTTCAGTGCTTGTACATTGAGGATGAAAGTAGATTAGGGAATTATCTTAAAAAGTATTTTAATTTTGATGGGTCCTGCGCAGGAATAAACGTCATTCATTTCCGGAAGCATTGACCGCAGATATTCAAAGAAAGATTCATGAGATAGGTCAATGAGTGGCGGTGCAGGGCAGCAGCGGTTGGATTGATTGTTGAACTGGGGTCTTCCCACACACACACACGCTGTGGTTGATCGTGGGAAGAAGGGGATAATTGCGATAGAGATGTATTAATATCCAAATCTAGATTACAAGGTCTACCCACACAGACCAAGATAGGCTCGAAAATAAAGAAACAGTGTATCTTCCAAATTCGTTTTTGCTTCTTTTTTTTTCTTTATGGAGCTGATTCGCAACTTAAGCGGTTTCAACCATACCTCAGTGACCAATAGATCTCAATTTGGAAGCAGTCTCAAGGGAGTTGAGGGCGAGACGTCAGCTAATCCGGTGTGACTGGATAGACTGCGATAAAATATCACAGCTATAACTACTTTTACTATTAGAATAAATGAATATGGCGTTAGGAATGGAGAATTGACAACACATTAATTCAACGGCATATCAACCCATCTAGATTCGTTTTATGCTAAGAGGTTAGGGAATCGCGTACGATGTTCGTTCCTATTTGCATGTTTTGTGGAGTTTCTTAAGATTTCTTTTTTTTTTTTTTTTGCACGCGGTCCTATCCAATTCGACAAAAGAGTGACTAGACGTTACGCTGCTCTAGGCACTGGTCTTGTGCCAGACAGCCAAGGGTTGAGAAGTAGAAAAAGGTCTGAAACGTACGAGACTCGCTTAAGTCGAAAACGGGCATGATCCAGGAGTGAAGAAGAAAGAGATGTCGTGCGAAGGCCTCTGTAGTTCAAAAACATATGGATGTTAAGATGATTAAGTGTCTTGAGATAAAGCCCTGGAGTTGAAAACCATGTAGAAGCTGAGATGAATAGATGTTTTGAATTGACCTGTACCAGTCTCCCGAAAAAAGCACGAAGGAGAAGAGTTCATTGCAGATTCTGTATCTCCCTCCGTGTATATATCTTAGCTGTTCCTCAGTCTGTTCTTCACGCATTTCCCTATATTTCGTAATAATAGGAAAAGATAAGAAGAATATATTTTTATGAGTTATTGTCTTTTCTTCTCACGATATACAATACTAATGCCTTCAAGTCTCATGAGGTGCCCCATTCATTCGGCCTTGTGCCACATCTGAGCAAAAAGCTTAGTAAATTCTTATAGGGCACCTCGGGTAGCGTAATAATTAGCAAGCAAGACTAGCAAACCTACACGAGTGAGTTCGAGTCTCATTGGGTGCCCCATTCATATGGCCTTGTGCCACATCTAAGCAAAAAGCTTAGTAAATTACTACTATACTAATACCTTTGGGAAAGGTGTTAACTCCATGTCCATCCAGCTATGGGTTAAATAGTACTACTACTATTCTTTTACGAGGACGGCTTAAGCACTAAATAGCCCACAAAGGTTGATATGCTATTAAACAAAGAAACCAAACGAAATACAAACAAGAGAACTTGTCCCAGATTAATAAACATATCCTGTCACAACTCAAATAACTTTAAACGTTTCTTTTCACAGACTCATTTTTTTTTCTTTTTGAATAAAATCAACAAATGAAATTATTCTCTCTGAAGATAAAAATTAGATGTTGTGTCTAAGAAAGTAAAGTGAATTAATTCCACTAAGAGAATATCCAATATTTGCAAATTGAAACAAAACCGTTTTTGAGAAAAAAGATGAATGTTATTTCAGGACATTTTCTCATGTGACTGTTCAAACATAATGAGATGACAGTTATAATATTTGCATACCAAGGGGGGGAAAAAAGAAAAGAAAAATGAAATGTGAACTTTTAAAAAGATGTCTATTTATCTATCTATCATATTCTGTTCATATCTATCTATCTATCTATCTATCTATCTCAGTCTGTTCATATCTATCTATCTATCTATCTATCTATCTCTGATTTATTTTCATAGTGAGTTAAATAGGATTTTGAATAAGAGACAAAAAGGTTTGGTTTGGTTTAATTTGTTGGGTTTTATGGCATATCAACCTTTGTAGGTTATTTAACGCCAAATCCATTTTTATGTAAATAATCTGTTCTATTTAAAACAATTCTGTTTAGCACAAGTACACTGTTTGTCAAAAACATTTCTATTTCAAACAATTCAAGCAGTTAACTGAATTGTTACATATAAGTGTGAATACAGTTTTAATGCCGAAAAACAGTTCTATTTCAAATTATTCAGTTAAGCATAAGCACGCAGTTTAAATGTAAGCACGGTTTAATTGTCAAAAACATTTCTATTTCAAGCTATCCAGTTTACTCAAACAATTCAGTTTAGCATAAGTATGCTGTTAGTTCTATTTAACCCATAGATAGGGCTCTATTAGGTGCTACCACTCCGGGACAGAGTGGACCTGGGAGCAATGGCAATGAAGGGGTACTCCGCATTCCCCAAAGCTCCAGCACTGCTGGAATCTCACCATCAGATTGTTTAGTGTCATATCCAGGACACTCGTTGGGGGGGGTCTTACCCTTCGGCAGAGGTGCAGTCAGTGTATTCTACAGCCCCAACCGACTGGGCAATACACAGAGTTAGATGTCAAACAGTTTTATTTCAGATAATTCAGTTCAGCATTTGTACACAGTTTAGACGTCAAAACAGTTCTATTTCGAGCAATTCAGTTCAGCACAAGTACGCAGTTCCAATGTCAAAACAGTTCTATTTCAAACAATTAAGTTTAGCATAAATACGCAGTTTAAATGTATAAAAACAGTAAACACCAACCACCATTTAGTTCTATTTAACCCATAGATGGGACCCTTATCAAGTGCTACCACTCTGGGCCAGAGTGTACCTGGGAACGATTGCAATAAAGGGTGTACTCCGCATTCCACAAAGCTCCAGCATTGCTGGAACCTCACCATCAGATTGTTTAGTGTCATATCTAGGACACTCGTTGGGTGGGGAGAGTCTTACTCCGCTGCAGAGAAGCAATCGGTGTATTCTACAGCCCCAGCCGACTGAGCACAGACAAAAAGGAAAACAAAGTGAAAGAACTCACATTGTTTGGTCTGGTTTCTTTGTTTAATGGCATATCAACCTTTGTAGGTTATTTAATTCCAAAGCCATTCTCCTAGAAGAACAGAAGTGGTACTATTTAATCCATAGCTGGGAGGATAAGGGGGTTCATACCTTTCCCAAGGGTATTTGCCCGAAAGTGAACGTAATAGCGCGACTGGAGTACGAACTCGCTTACTACGATTCCGCAGTCCATCGCTTTATCCATTACACCACGAAGACATCCCCAAATTTGTATTGTGTTATTAGTTTGTCACAACTGCACACAGCTGCTGCCGGAGTTGTAGTAAGATAACTGTTGTGATGCTGACAAAAGAAAGACACGAGGAATACAAACAGGTTGATTGAAAAACATATATATTCAAGTAGCAGAAACAAGATACAAGTGATTCTAGTTAAACGGTAGTTAGTTAGAAGGAAGCTAAGAGTCCAGTGGGGTAGCGACTATCCGTCCATTAAGCGAGTGGTATCACACGTGGCTGTGTCATGTGGGTCTGGTCAACCGTATTTATCATCCGTCCCACTAACCGAAGAAATACGGCACAAGGACTTTTTAAGGTGGGTCCAAGCACAGGACCACAACCCACACGCGCTTGGCATTTTCTAAAAATACCTCGGTCCCCGTCGGCATTCCCCTTAAAAGGTGCCCCTCAGGTGCCAGGTAATAAACCTACCCCCATAGGGGGTAAAAGCCCAGGGGGATGGCCCCCTGAGGCCAGAGGGATCTTCAATGATGAAGCACACCTGACTGAGCCGCGCAGTTGACAACACGGCCGGCCGAAGTGCGACCCAACAACTGGAGAGGTGCACCAAACACGGGGGTTTTGTCAACTCCCCCTGATGCCTCATTGATGTGTATTTATGGACGAGGGAGTACAACAATAACAGTGATTTTAGTGTAGGATGTTGTGGAGCTTAGCATCACTAGGCTAATTCGTCTCTCATAAAAATCTCACCCTTTTTATTCAATTGATCTTTTTAGGATCCTGTAATCACCTCTCTTTTCCTGATTTCTCGGACAGCTCAACTGAATAAGGAGTGATACTCAACAAATAGCAAGTTGCTTTAAATGGTAAAACTGTGAGCAAATTATTCGTATTTGACAGGAATAATTGAAACCATGATGAGCATGTGTTATGTAGTAAGGAGGTTTCGGTCTGCTCGGGGGGGGGGAGATTCACAGACAAGCGTTGGAATCTGCAAGACTCGTGTCTGGCATCCACGTGAATCTACAGCAGAAAACATCGCGTTGAAATTTTGATTTATTTTAAGGGCATATCAGTTTGTATGGCGTTATTTTATCTCCAGAGGTGAGGAAATTGCGTACATTATCCGTTTATATTTTCATTTCTTTGTGTAGTTAAAAAAAAAAATCTTTTTGCAAACGGTTATATGATTGTTATGGTTATTTGCGCACGCACGCATGAACTCTCACAGCTATAAATAGCAGCTGGTACGGCTTTTAGGTAGAAGGAAATATTCCAGTAGACAGCTCTGACAGTCGGACCGTATAGTCTCGCTGGTAACTCTTTCATTTATATATGTTTCTACTACTGTTATTTTTTTGATATATTTGTTTAACTCAATTCCTCTTGTTGTATTCTCTCATATATTACTTACGAAATTCAAAGAACGAACGAAACACTTTTCGTCATAAAAATATATCTCTCATTTTATTCTCGAAAGGGGCCCACAGTTTGTTGTTAGTTTGAGAGATAGATGGAGAGACATATACTCTGAGAGGGGACTTCTTCTTGCCCCATATCTTCTCCCGGGGGGGGGCAGGAGAGCAACGTTTGCACTCCCTTGCAAGCCGTATCGTCAGAGAAGTCCGAGACGCCTTTGATCGACTGCGTGTCCCTGGCTCGACTCCCGATTCTCTGCACTTTGTCTAAACCTGACCGCTTGGTTATCACCTTTACTCCTTTCGGTTACACACCTGTTGTACCCGACTACCATGACGTGCTGTCTTCCCACTGTTTTACTAATCACAACCTGGCAGCTTGTCAAAGCACACGGGGTCACTAGAAACGAACCGAAAATCCATGTCATATGTTATATAATACTGTCTTGTGTTTTTATTTCCGGTCCCTAACAAGGCCACAACAAAGATCATTTTTAGTTACTTGATATCTAGCATTTCTATCTAATACAACTTATTTTCATATATTTGTATGGTTTCAAGTATTTATATATCTAATACTAGTGGCTTTATTGTTTCAATTAACTATTTCCATCTTATTATAGTCAAATGAAATTTATCCGAGAAATGGTTCTACACAAATTTTCGCCGACTTTTGATTTCCCTAGAAGGTAAATGTTTACCCTTCAACCCTTTAGATTTTAGCGAAAACTAAAAATCAGATTCTATTTTTTCTTGGCGAATACATGTAAACAGCCTGAAAAAATATCTGCAAAGAAGAAATTTTGGAGAAAACTCCAATAATTTAAAATTTATGGTGGGGGATCACTTTGTTATATAAATTTAACATAAAATAATCCCCCACTTCTGGACCAGCAAGCATTACTGACAACCAACTGACGTGTAACCAAATTTTAAAAAAAGATTTTTGTAGGGAAATCAGATGGAGAGGTTGGTGATTTTTTTGCTAAATAAAAAAAGGGGTTGAAACAATATGGGGGGTGATTTTTTCTTTTTTTAAAACGTAGACGTTTTTGTTATTTTAAGTCTTTTCATCACTTATAAAAAAAATCATCCCCCACAATATTGTTTCATCCCTTTTTTTTATTTAGTGAAAAAAATTCCCATCCCCATATAAGCTTAGTTAACACCTCCACCCTCTTCATCTGATTTCCTTACAAAAGATTTTCTAAAAAATTTGGTTACTCGTCCCTTTGCTGCTATCTCTGGTGGTCAGTAATACTTGCTGGTCCGGAACTAGGTGATCATTTTACGTTAAATTTATATAACAAAGTGATCCCCCTCCTTAAATTCTAAAATACTGGGGTTTTCTTCAAAATTTGTCTGCGTATATTTTTTCTGGCTCTTTACATGTATTCGCAAAAAAAAAAAGAAAGTAGAATCTGATTTTTAGTTTTTGCTAAAATCCGATGGGTTAAAGGGTAAAAATTAACCCCTAGAAACAACTAGGTTCCTAACTTTTTTCTGGGTGCAAGATATTTCTCTTGTCATGTTAAGACTCTGATTCTTACGCAAGAAATTTTAGATTTACGTCAATAATTGATAAAAAAAAACGATTGCTTTTTCAAGCGAGCGATCGAGGACGTGTGCGCGCACGAGAGAGACAGAGATAGAGAGAGTGAGAAGCCGACTATTATGTATTTCTCGTGGCTCGCTTCTGATACCAACAACTGGGCAATTCAATTTGGGAGATCAAAACTTTCTTGGCTATTCGTTTCAGTGGTCGGGTACACTCTCTTTCGCTCAAATATATATTATACAGTCAAATTTTCTCCCTTTCTTTCTCTCTCTCTGTCTTTCTCTCTCTGTGTCTTTCTCTCTCTGTCTTTCTCTGTCTTTCTCGCTCTCTCTCTCTCTCATCCACACATTCCCACACACAGTCAAATACTTTCTGACTTCCCACTCGAGAGGTATCGCCTTACTACTTAAAAGACCTTCGCTAATTTTTTTTAGACTGACCAACATGAAGTTCAAAGGATAGCCACTATGCTGTCTTGAATGTTCTCTAAATGGTTCTGTCATCTACAGTGAATGGAGAAATAAAAAAGTAAAAAGATAAAAGGTGATGTGTAGAAAGTATTAGATACCATGTTAAGGGTAAACAATAAAAAGTAAATTTTTGGAGGTGCAATGGTTATCGTCGCAGGAAATGGACACGACGACACGAGTTCAAATCCTGGACGAGACTGATTGCATTTCACATAGCACTAATACCCTTAGGAAAGGTATGGATTCAATTATTCTCCCTCCAGCTATGGGTAAATAGTAGGACAGACTAGGTTCTTCAGCCTTGCTGAGGCAACTAGTCTAGGAGAAGTTAAACTCTGAATTCAAACCTGTTAAACTTCGCTTAAAAATTGACCATGTGTCATATCCTGCTCGAGCGGAGGGGTTGGGTGAATATGATAAAAAGTAAATTTTAGGTAAAAAATAATACCAAAAATGTCTTTCCACATTTTGTAAGACTATGAGATTATTTGACAATATTTCAAATAGAGTTTAGTGACGTTGGGAGAGTATCAAGCCTTTTGCAAAACAGCCCAAGGGTCAGTGTAACAAAATCCCGCTATTCGCATCGAATTCGCTTGTTAATTATCATAATTGATATTATTCATTTATAAAAAAAAAATCCATAAAAAAAATATTTATATTAAAACAATCTTTGGTTTAAGTGTGGGTCATGATAATCTTTCGATGGCTGTTTTTACCCACCTAGGAAGCAGTGTCTCATCAACCGAGACAGACATCAACACGCGACTAGGAAAGGCATGGCCAGCTCTCGATAGACTATCAGTCATATAGCAGTCAGACCTGACTGATAAAATGAAACACAGTTTTTTCCAAGCAGGGTTCGTGTCGATACTGCTGTATGGATGCACTACATGGACGCTAACTAAACGTATGGAGAAAAAGCTTGACGGCAACTACACAAGAATGCTGTGAGCAATATTGAACAAGTCCTGGAGGTAGCACCCCACAAAGCAGCAGCTCTATGGCCACCTACCACCTATCACCAAAACTATCCAAGTTAGACGAACCAGACATGCGATACAATGCTGGGGAAGTAGGTACAAACGCAATGGACAATAGAGAAGGATGGTGATAAAGGGTCCGGGATATCCGTGCTGATGGCACGTCTTGATGATGATGAAGATGATTAAAATATTAAAAGAAGTATATATATATTTACCAACCCGTCCACTCGGACAGGATATGACACAAGGTCAATTTTTAAGAGGAGTTTAACAGTTTTGAATTCAGAGTTTTCCTTCACCTAGACTAGTTGCCTCACCAAAGCTGAAGATCAGTCTGCCCAACTATTTACCCATAGCTTGAGGAACAATAATTGGATTCACACCTTTCCCAAGGGTATGTCGGAAAAAAATAGTAGCAGGGCGATACTTAAAGTGCAGGCAGCAATCGGGGTTGCAAAAAAGAATTGCTCTTTAGGCGACCCGCCCAACAAGGTCTGGTAACGGGATTATCCCAATTTCTGGCGTAGAAAAATAACGGTCTGGTCTCCTTGGCAACACGGTTTAGAATGACAAGGAAGAGGTGACTGAACCTGAATATATAGGTTGTAATCACCTCTCACTCTCACCCCTCCTACTCTCAACTCTGACCATAAATATCAGTAGCTGATAGACATTCATGTCTGCCAATATATCCCCCGAAACGGAGCCCGCAAGACGTAAGTAACACTCTAACTCAAATTCTTTTTCCACAGGTATTAGTGCTATGTGATATGCAATCAGTCTCGTCCAGGATTTGAACTCGTGTCACCGTGTCCATTTCCGAAGACGATAACCATTACACCATGGATACATTATAAGTAAATATAAAACTTTTTACTGTATTATTTTCGTGTCTTGAGTATAACACTAAGTTGGATGTGATGGTGAGGCTCCACTTCCGAAGCCTTCGAGAGGTTAGAATACATTTTCATCGCCATTTTTCCAAGTAGACTAGGAAACGTAGTAGTAGAACCTTTTCAGGTCCCATCTATCAGTTAAATAGATCTGTTTAAAAATTCTTCCTATTCGATAGGTCCGTATGCAACGAAAAAAACAAAAAAACAAACAAACCGAAAAAACAAAATAAAGCAAAACTAGAACAACAACAACCACAATCTCTAAGGAAACAATACAAAAAATGTAACTATGAACGTGCAATAAACGCGATTCCCTAACCCCTAAGAATAAAATAGTCCTTGACAGGTTGAAATGTAATTAAAAACAATCATTCAATCACATCGTATTCTTTGCCAAAGAAATCAAAAATTGAAACTCTGAAGAACAAAGAAATATAAACAATGCAACAGGAATAGTTGTTTTGCCGCTGACGAAAAAGAAATAAAAATAGAAGTAGAATAAATAATAATAAAAAAAACGTCTTAGCTCTTCGCAGTTAAGGAGTTTAAATATCGAACGGATTATATCTTTTAAACAATGCTTTTATTTTGCTTATTACAGACTTCCGTACAAAAATATTGCCCATTACAGTGAATAGGAGAATTTTATCCATGCTTGTCAATTTTATAAACATCCATGTATAAAAAAGGGTTGACTTTTTTTTAACAGAACGAATCCCTAAAAGAAAGAAGAAGAAAAAGTTGACCTTTCTCTTTAACTGAACGAATCCCTAAAAAAAAAGAAGAAACATAGGTTGACTTTTCTCTTTAAGTGACCGAATCTCTAAAAAAAAAAAAAAAAAAAAAAGAAAGAAAAAATTAAAAAAATTGCAAGAAAAGCAATTTTATATCTCATTTTACCATTTTCAAACAATCAAAAAATAAGGAACCGTACGAACATTTTATAGGATTTACACTCCTATATCTTTTTTATACAAGATACAAGAAAATTCTAGAAAATAGGATCATGATTCACTTGTTCCCGAAACAAAAGCTGGTGGACGTCAGTAAACTAATTAGTTTCGGGAACCTAGTGGTCAGAGAAGTCACGTGATTTGTGCTCCGTCTGCACCTTTGATTTTGTCCAGCGCAAAATAAACGGTGTGTTAGAAGCCGATCACATGACAAGGTTTAACTATATATACTCTAGACTTCCAATAACTCGCTCTCTTACATTTCGACTCCCAGTTGGACAGCTCTTATTCTCTCATTTCTTCCAGCTAGTGACACGTAATTCAAGAAACATACAATGGGTGCGTGTGTATAGTATGCGAGTTCTTTCTTTCCATGTTCTGCCTATCAGCCGAAAGTATTCATCCTTTACGCACCTCAGACTATTTAGGAAAAATCAGAAAGAGACAAAAGGACTGTGTATTAGAACTTTTATGTGAAACACTTTATCAACAGGAACCTTTAGCCTAGAGGAGGACACTGTTAATATTTATTCTACTTGCATACACCTAGATAATAACATGCTCACACACACGAACATTTGACAAACTATATTTTTTAACATTCCTAATATTTTTTGTAATGTACTTGTTGATATAAAATTGTATTTTTGTTTATATTGTTAGCCCTTCAGTAACGGGTCACCACAACTTTTGTAATTTGGTCTAAGGGGTAAGCAAAATATATTTTTTGATAGAATCATCATTCAAAAATAAAAAAAGCAATTAATTTACATTTTAATTAACTAAACCAAATTAACAAAATTAATCTGGTGGCGGCGGTAGAGGTGCAGTGGCCCAGAACAACTTTCCAAAAAACAAAAAAACATTTTACCTCCTGAAATTCGCGTAAAAATATCTTAAAAAAAAACTTCGGCTTTTATTACTTGGATACCGAAAATTTTATTAAAGTTCGATAATTAGCTGAGTTTGGTAATTCAAGTAAAAAGTGCTTTTAAGAGGTGTGTGTTTTTGGTAATTTATTTCATATATATATATATATATATGTGTGTGTGTGTGTGTGTGTGTGTGTGTGTGTGTGTGTGTGTGTATTAACAAATCATTTAAAAACGCTTCTTCAGAAATCAAAAAGTGCTCAATACGGATCAGAAGACCAGGACAAAACATGAAATGTATATATATATATATATATATATATATATATATATATATATATATATAATGTACTTTGCAATATTTATAAATAAAGCGTGCTCAATATCGGTGATACGGCATATAAAGTTGGGATAGTGCAAACACGGAATCATCGGCTCTTGGTGACTGTCAGACCAAGACAAATACACATATATGGAGGGGTTGGGTATATATATATATATATATACCCAACCCCTCCACATAAGCAGGACGTGACACAAGATCAGGTTTAACGCCTTGAACTCAAAGTTTTATCTTCTTTTAGACTGGTTGCCATGCCAAGCTTAAAGATTTCAGTCTGACCAGCTATTTAACCATAGCTGGAAGGAGAACAATGGGATTCATATTTTTCCAATGGGTATTTGCACAATGGGAAATGCTAACAGCCTCATCTACAATTTGAACTTGGATCACCGTGTCCGTTTCCTACGACTGTAACCATTACATCTTAAGCATCTATCTATCTATCTATCTATCTTGGTTCATACATACATACATGCATATATGATAAAGGAACATTCTTAAGGTATATACGAATATTGATAATGTATTCTATCAAAGAAAGCATTTTAAAGGAAGAATGCCATTATAACTGTGTGTATATCGATTGATTGATTTATTGATTAAAGGAAAAACTGGAAAATCGTTGACCGTTGTAATCTTTCCTAATTAATATTAAATGTAAACTTGAAGAAAAACTCTGGGCAACTGAAAAGATTGTTATTTAAATGATTTTGAAATTGCTTAAATGCGCAACGATTTATTTGCCTGCCAACAAATACAACTTTTGAGCGAATTATTTTGAAATCTATCTATCTATCTATCTATCTATCTATCTATCTATATTTGTATGTGTGTGTGTGTGTCTTTACTGTAAGTTGATGAAGCTGAAGTTTTTTTCCGGCAGAACTGACAGTTTTACTTTACAAATCTGTATCTGATAACCTTGTTCAAAGCTGAACTTAACATTTTGAAGTGAGCGCCAGGAATCCCAGCTATCTAGTACTGAAGAAGGGATCAGAAAAGACAGGTAGGAATAGATTGGCATTGATAGATTGAAGGATAGATAGATAGATACGAACGCTTTGATAGATGAATAGAAATAAACAGACTGTGATAGATAGATAGATAGATAGATAGATAGATAGACTTGTGGATAGATAGAAACTCTTCGATTGAAAAAGAGATGAATAAATTGTGATAGATAGATGGACAGATAGATATAAAAAGAGTATGATAAAAAGAAAGAAAGAAAGAAAGAAAATATTGGTTAGATTCATAGATCATGTTCAGTTGCAGAAACTTTGTACCATACTTGATTTTTTCCAACACACACACACACACACACGCACACATATATATATACACAAACTATGGTGGGGCCCTGAAGACCACATTCTCCGTGAAGATCTGGTCCGATATTATTGCCTAAGGATCGAGTCCTGCTTGAAACTATAATCAAAACGCTGTAATTTTAATTGCATTATGATACCCCCCGCCAAAAGAACAAGCAAAGATAACAAAAAATAAACAACCCTAAATGAAAAAAGCAAAATCAAGTTACTTACAGTTCTATTTCAAACAATTCATTTTAGCACAAATATACAGTTTAGTTCTGTTTGACTCATAGATAGTACCTATTAAGTGCTACCACTCCGGGCCAGAGTAGTCCTGGGAGCGATGGTAATAAAAGGGTAATCTGCATTCTCCAAAGCTCCAACATTACTGGATCCCCACCATCAGATTGTTTTATGTCATATTCATGACTACCGGGGGGGGGGGTGAGTCTTACCTCTCTGCAGAGATGCAGTCGGTGTATTCTACAGCATCAGCCAACAGGAACCCTATGAATGTATATATTATACCCCCACACATAGCCGTGCAAAAGCAGGACGACCAGCACGAACATATATTCAGCAGCTATGTGAGGATACTGGATGTTGTCCTGAAGACCTGCCTAGGGCGATGAACGATAGGGAGGAGTGGCGAGAGAGGGTCAGGGATATCCGTGCTACCAGCGCGACATGATGATATATATATATATATATATGTGTGTGTGTGTGTGTGTCAATTCAGTGTTTCCATTATAAATTTATTTCAGGTCGTTATGACCTTCTTCAGATGGAGTTTAACACCTTAGTGCTTAGGATATAAAGTATGGTTGGAAGTGACATTAATGTATATTTGTGTTGTATACATACCGACGCAGTAATAAACGACGAGTGAAGAACTCTTTTAGATAAATATTTTCCTCTCAATTTATTTGCAAAGTTCGAAAGGGTTGTGTGGGGTTCTACTGTGAGAGGAAGCTGGAGACCGAATAAAAACTATAATATTTTGACCCCAAACTTATAGCCGTCAGCGTTGTGTCTTTTTTGTTTTCCTGATGCTCAACCGGAGTCCCAGCGGCCCAGCTCTCTGCTGGATGATGGCTTTCTTTACTGCATCTTATCAGCATCTTCTCTGGACCCCAATTCAATCGGAGGCCCCGAGCCCCTTCGGCCAGGTGAGGCTTCCCCTACCACATCTCGTCTATAACTCCGTCCAACTCCAACTGCAACTTCTGTCTTGACTGAGTTATATAATAGTCCGACACCCACTCAGTCGCCTACTCGGTTTTTGGAATTGCATGTTTGATCGTCATTAAGCGGAAATAACTATCATGCAGTTCACAGGTCACTCTCTTCCGGTGCATCAGTCTATGAGTGTACCATGAGAATTTTTTACCTCGTCCCATTTCATCAGCCAATTTTTGCCCACGCGATTTCCTCTCATAACTGCCATTAGAATGTGTCATCCTTCCGGTGCATCACCTTGGAATGGCGTTTTTGGCCCGGTCGAAGGTCAAAATACAACATTTGTATTGTATTGGTTTTATTAAATGGTTTAGAGGAATTATCGTTTAAGTTGAATGTGACGTCTAAAAAGTTGACTATTTTTAAGTTCGAATTGATTTCTATTTTTAACCCCACATATTTAAAAGCTCTAATAACTTTCATTTATATTTTTGATGTTAATGGTCCGTTATTATTGGGGATAGAGATTAATCCATTATCTATTGGGGATAGAGATTAATCCATTATCTATTGGGGATAGAGATTAATCCATTATCTATTGTAGATAAAGATTAATCCATTATCTATTGGGGATAGACATTAATCCATTATCTATTGGGGATAGAGATTAATCCATTATCTATTGGGGATAGAGATTAATCCATTATCTCGGTATATATTTATGTTACTTAAATTAGTGATTCGGCTAAGTTTGATTAAAATGTATATACCGAATAGGCACTCAATTTGGGCGGAGTCGAATGATCCCATGGTGACATTGAAATTATCCGCCCTCGTTTTTACCCAAATGGTGTCATTATTAATTAGTATAAATTTTCTACATGCTAATATAATATATAATTCTTTCTGAGTTATCTCGGTATAATTTTTGGCTAAGTTAATGTTATGCTATTGTAATTCCTTGGTTATCGATGGGTGAAAATCTATGATATCAACGTTGTGTTTTTCTTGGTTTTTTTTAAATATTTACACACACACACACACACACACACACACACACACACACACACACACACACACACACACATATATATATATATATATATATATATATATATATATAAGAAAAATATTTACGCGTGCTAGTGAATAAATACATTTAACGCTCGAAGAGTGAGTTGTCTGAAACTGAAATTTAACAAAATATTTGTTCAAGACAAATCGAGTCTCCACCACACACACACACACACACACACACATATATATATATATAATATTATAACAGTGTTGGTTGTCACTAAATCACTTTGTGGGTTTGTGTCGAACCAAGTGCAATATAATATGGAGAGTGCTCAATATCTAGGATAGTGCTATTATATAATTATAATAAATAAATAAATATATATTAGATATATATATTTAATTCATGCAATTGAGACTGTGACCCCTGGTTCATTTTCTTAATTGCCTGATGATTTTGTTTTGTAAAAAACTCCACGAAACCCAGGGGTCGCACTCTAAATTCCATGAATTAAATATATATATCTAATATATATATATATATATATATATTCCGATCAGGTCTTCAATGTAATGTCTGCTTTTAGTTGATCAGGCGTATATATAGATATATATTTCTTTTAGATACCCTGTCCGGTGGCCAAAGCTGCTTGGTAGCGCCAGGAGTGGCAGTACCGCCTTGAGTTACCGAAACTGTGTTATCACCCTGGTTGGCGGCTGATGAGGACAGGGTATCGCACGTGCTTTCACACGTTGTATGATGAAAAAAAAAAAATTCCGAACGGATCTTGTAGACTGCGTTCTGCGTGGAGATCTCCCCCGATATCATGGATCGATTCCTGTTTGAAATTATCTCACTGGGTGACAACTTTGAATATTACTTCTGCTGCGTTTGATTTTTCATTTGATTTAGACTAAAACGGATATGCTAATCTCAAAATTTTAACTCCCTGAATAAACATAACTGTACGGTTTGTCCGCAAGTAACAGAATTGATAAGCTGCTTGCTTTTTTTTATTTCATTGATAAAAAGTGAGAATTTATTAGATTTGTTGACTTTAAGTCGATTCTCAGTCAAAGGGCAAACATAAGTAAATTTTTAAAGCAAAGTTATTTTAAATTTTTTAAAGTAAAATCTGGTGATGAAGACAAGTCTAGAGTCCCTCACAAAGTGTGTAAGCATTGTGTCGAGAGTTTCTAGATGTGGACCAAGGGAACACATAATAAGTTGGCATTTGGTATACCTATTATTTGGCGAGAGCCGATGATCACTCAACAGACTGTTACTTTAGGTTTAATGGAAAGTTCACGATGTAACAAAAATAACAAATGTAAAATCAAGTATCCTAATCAACTATCAGCTATACATCCAGTGTTTCATTCAGTTCCTCTCCCAATGCCTGGTTTCATTCAACATCCCTCTCTTGAAGATCTAAATCATGATGAAGAATCAGTGACAGCAATGATACAAATTCTGATATTGAAATTGACTCATCTCATAAAAAATTCAATCGGTATGTGTCAAATGATTTGGCTCAAGTTTCGAGATTGTCAAAAAAGGCTTCAGAACACCCAAGTTTCAAGACCGAATGAGAAATACTTGCTTCAAAATGGAGAGAAAGTATCCTATTTTTGATCCAGGGAAAGTGGATTTCTGCAATACGTTTGAAATGATAGAAGGTTTGTGTATTGTCATAACATACGGGGTTTACTGGAACTATTGGGAATTTCTATCCACAACTCATTGCAATCTTGCTAACTTCTTAGAAAACCTAGGTGAGGTCAGTGATGAGCAAGGTGAAAAATGGCACCAACATTTAAACGGTAATGGAGGAACGATATTAAGGTAGATGGAATGTAAATATAATGGCCGACTATTATTGAATCATAAAGCGAAATTGTCCACTGATAGAAAATTTTAGGAAAAGCAATAAGCGAAAATTTTTACCTTGACAACTTGCACACGACTTGACTAACCGTAACACTTTCCTTTGTATGAAGAAAAGAACTTGGTACAACCATTAGTCAATCAATGTTTTATTACTTTCAATTGTATTTCTTGCCCAGTCGGCAGGGGCTGTAGAATACACCGACAGTGCCTTTTCAGAGGGGTAAGCCCCCCTCAACGAGTGTCCTGGATATGACACTAAACAAACTGATGGTGAGCTTCCAGTGATACTGGAGCTTTGGGGAATGCGGAGTACTCCTTTATTGCCATCGCTCCCAGGTCCAATCCGGCCCGGAATGGTAGCAGCTGATAAGGGTCCTATCTATGGGTTAAATAGAACTAACAGCATACTTATGCTAAACTGAATTGTTTTAATTAAAACTGTACGACTAAAGCTTGAAATAGAAATTTTTTGACAATTAAACTGTACTTACATTTAAACTGCGTGCTTATGCTAAACTGAATAATTTGAAATGGAACTGTTTTTGACATTGAAAATGTACTTATACTAAACTGATTTGTTTACTATAGAACTGTTTTAACATTTAACTGTGTGCAAACAAAATCTGTACTTATACTAAACTGAATTAGCTGAATTAGAACTACTTGAAATAGAAATGTTTTTCACAATTAAACTGCGCACTTATGCTAAACTGAATTTTTTGAAACAGAACTATTTTCATAAAATGGATTTGGCGTTAAATAAACTACAAAGGTTGATATGCCATAAAACCCAACCAACCAACCAACCAACCAATTGTATTTCAATTTTTAAAACATTCTATAAAATAAGTACAAATTTGTTAGCAACAGTATTTTTATGTTTTTTTTTAGACAAAACGAGGTTATCTTGCTGCTCAAAATGTTCATGCGAACAGAAAAAAACAAAAAAACAAAACTTAGTCAAAATCAAGTGACAGATATAACCCAACGAAAATTGCGTTGCCCAGGGTAATCAAAGTAATTTTTAGAGTATGATGATACCCCTCGAACCACTCCCCTCCAAAAAAAAAAAAAAACGAGCAATGATAATAAAAAATAATTAACCAAACAAAGCAAAATAAATTCACCCACCACCCACACGCACACTTATAATAAGTGTTTTCCTAAAGTTTTAGCGGCATATGATATATATATATATATATATACAGTGTCGGCCATAATGTTCAGAACGGCATAGTTTCGTCAGAAAAAGTAGGTATAACTTTTTATCTAAGTTGTTTTAGATTCTATAATTTTCACAGATAATAAATACGATATTAATAGTTATTCTGTGAAATTTTGGTGTTATTATTTCTGTGTTGAGAAATTCAACTAGGCAACCTTCCATATTCATGTAGGACAATGCTCCATGTCACAAGGCTATGGTAGTCATGAACTTTCTCAAGGCAGAAAATGTTACTGTTATGGATTGGCCTCCTCAAAGCCCAGATCTTAATCCTATTGAGAATGTGTGGAAGACTTTAGGAGAACGTTCTAAAGCCAGAAATCCAAAAACAACAGAGCAATTATGGAATGCCCTTCAGGAAGAATGGAATAAGATCACTCGGCAAGATATCAATAAATTAATTTCTTCATGCAGCCGAAGATATCAGAGTGTGTTTGAAGCTAAAGGGCTTCACACAAAATATTAAATAATTTCTGTATTTTCTGTAATATTTGAGTATTTTGTTCATTTTTCAATCGTTCTGATCATTTTGGCCACCAAGGGTTTTGCAGTAAATCATTAAATTGTCCAATACTTTTTTTATTATCATGACAAATAACAATAAAATTTCACAGAATAACAATTAATATCGTATTTACTGGAAGTTAAAATTATAGTATCTAAAACAATTTAGATAAAAAGTTATACCTACTTTATCTGACGTTTTGGACATTATGGCCGCCACTATATATATATATATATATATATATATATATATATATATATATATATATATATATATATTTAATATGAGTAAATATTCAGTATATTTATTTACTAGGACACGTATGTATTTTTGCTAACATATATATATATATATATATATATTAGCAAAAATACATATGCGTGCTGGTGAATAAATATATTTAAAGTCGGATGAGTGAATCGTCTAAAACCGTTAAAATAAATTCAACAAAACTTTTCATGACAAATTGGGTCTCCTCCAGAGAAACACACACACGTGCGTGCGCATATATATATATATATATATATATATATACACACATATCTATATATATATTTATACACACATGCACACACACACACACACTCAGATATATATAAATATATATATATATATATATATATGAATATATATATATATATATACACTCACAAATATATATATATATATATATACACACACACATATATATTTATACACATACACACACACATATATATATATATATTTATACACACACACATATATATATGCAGAGAGAGAGAGAGAGAGAGAGAGAGAGAACGCACACCTTCCAATGCAAGTTATCTATTAACCTACTGACACCATTTTGCTAATGTCACTCATATGTTATTATTTATCTTTTTATTTACCATTTCTGGGAACAGGAACATCTTGTAAAACAAAATCGATGCACAATGCCCGAGTAGCAGCTGGCATTATTATTTTTCCTGAAAGAAATGCCAGTTTACTTTACTCTTCCTCTCATAATTACATATTTTGATAATATTCCCTGGTTACTGGTAATTTCGGTAGTTGACAGAGAATACAAATCAGGGCACATTTCAATTATTTCTTTGCTCTGTCGGAGAGGCTTTGAATATGCTGACTGCAGAGGAGTAAGATCATCTCTAAAAGGAGTGTCCTAGATATGACACGTTACTACATCCGATGGTGAGGCTCCAGTTTTGGGGTTCTAGCGAATGTGGAGTATCTCTTCATTGTAATCACACTCAGGCATGATGTTTTAGTACCAGTTATGTATAGGTCACATAAATCTATTTAAATGATTATTCGTATTTGATTAGCAAAAAAAAAAAAGTCTTTAGGAACGTGTACAGAAAATATGTACACGTGTACATATCAGAATTTGACACTCGATGACCCTTAAGAGGTGAATTTGCCATAAAACCCAACTATCACCAAACTAAAAATTTGTATTTACTAATCCTATATATAATATATGTGTAAAAAGGCTCTGGCATTAAATAACCTATAGAAGTTGATATGCCATTAAATAAAAAATGCAAATATAAACGAACAATGAACGTGATTCACTAACATTTAGGCATACCGTATCCCTAGATGGGTTGAAATGCCGTTAAATCAATCAATCCATCAAGCAATTAATCTATCAATCAATAAACTATCACTTTCCGTCTAAAAAAAAGACAAATAGAACTTCTAATCGGGAAATTTATCAGCTTTCAAAAAGTTTTTTTTTTATAGTTTTAATCGGAGTGTAAAATAATTAGTGTGATAATTAATTATATTTAGTATTCTATTGTTCATTAATTATATTGATTATTCTGTTATTTAGTTTCATAAGGTTTGGATTGTTCAAGGATCTTTTCATTCAATTGTACTCGGCACCGAGGTCAGGTAATTCGAAACGAAAACTAAACTAAGTTGAAGTTTTGTTGCGTGATAAGTTGGATTGAAATTTAATAAAACTAATGACGCAATGATTTGGTGAGATGACGTCACACCAATGAAATGATTTTGGAATATATAAGAAATAAAAGTATTGGAAAATAGTGGAGTTGAGTACAGATGAGTTTGAAAGTTAGTTGGGATAAGACGTTGAAACGAATCAGTGAGAGATTGGGGGGTGGGGTGACTGCAAGCGAGATACGTTCATAGACCTTTACAATGTCTTCCTCCCCTTCGTGTCGCGTCGGACTTCTAGAAAAATGTTCCTGGCAGAATAAAGACTGTTTGTACCCGATACAACACAATCGCCTATTGTTTTTGAAGAAACACACACACACACACACATACATACATACATATATATATATATATAGAAAGAGAGAGATAGAGAAAGTGTGAGAGAGACAACGCCTGCCTTCCAGTGTAATATTCGATGGTCTCGTAATGTTCTTTACTATATGAATACAATGCTGAAACTATCTCTGACTTTCTGACTTGGATGTACATGACTGATTGATTTTAACGACAGTTCAACCACTGTAGGATTATTCCAAGAGGTTTGGGAATTCTATTCATTATACATTTATATTCACATTTTTGTATAGTAATTTCTGAAGAGTCCCTTTTTCTACACCAAAATATCAAGTATTCCTACCTAATTCTACTAATTATATGGTTTTAAGTAATTATTTCCATTTAATTTATTTGCATACAATTATATGGCTTAAGGTGAGTCATAATAATAATAATCCTTTGTAAACAATTTTAGATTCAAGTGACAATTCTTTGTACAATCAAGTATTTTTATCGAAAGGGATTTTTAAACAGATCTATTTGATTCATATCTACAACTATTAATGATAAGGTTTTGTTTCAAGTAATAATTTCTTTTTTATGATAATCCCTCCTTTGTACACTGTTACATAGGTATGTAAATTATTTTTTTTGTTTCATTTCTATTATTTTCTAAGAGCAAAAAGAAAAAGATAAAAAAATCCCGAATACTCGGGATTGGAGAAAACTATTAGGACCTAAGTTTGAATGTGAGCACCATTTCAAAGTTACCACTTGAAAATAAAAATAAAGTCAAGATAAATGGTATACATGCATGTAGGAAAATCAGAGATCTCTTTGAAACATATTCACCTAATAAATCAGATTTCCACCTCTAAAATGTCAGAAAATCAGTATTTTTCAATTCTGTCCGATTGACTGAGTTCATGAAAGCCTTTTGAATACTAAGCAACAAAAATCACTTTTCGATTAAAGAAAAGAAAATTTTAGTGAGGACCAATCGGTTTGAGACAAGCTAAACTGAGATCAGTGATGCATCTTTTCAAGTGATAAAATGTAATTAAATGTTACGTTAAACTTGTCGAGTAGGGTTACACTGCCAAAAAACTACTTTATCCTCCTCTCCCATACTTAAATTTGAGCAAAATCATGAAGCAAAATGTCTTGTCTCTCTTGCATACTTCTGCATTCCAGACCTCTAAATGTGCGCTACGGAACAAATTCCGATTGAACAAATGTCATCCTAGCATTAATTGTTAGATAAGCCCAAAATAGATATGTACAACGGAAATCTTCTCAGCAGATATCATCCAATTATCGTCTGCTTGCCTCGACTGTAGTTGATCGCACCAAATATGAATCATATGACAAAATTCTCAACATCTGTACATAAACTGAGGACATTATTAAACAGAAAGCTGATATATTTTCAGAAAAGTGTAAACTGGATGCGCTGACAGGTAAACTTTAAAAATACATGATTAGAAATATTGTTTTAATTTTTATTTATTGCGGACTTTTTGTCCTCATCTTGGTAGAAAAAAAAACAAACTACCAAGATGAGGACAAAATGTCCGCAATAAATAAAAATTAATTCTCAGATTAAGAAGCCTCATCTCAAAATGATTCCAATTAAAGACAATTAGAAATATAGTATCTAATTAAAGGTTTTATTTCGCCAACACCTCTACCTTGAGCAGGATTCGAAACGGTCAATTTAAAAGTAGAGTAAAACTAGTTTGAAGTCAGAGTTTTTCTTTTTTTTTAGACCAGTTACCACAGCCTAGTTAAAGAGCTCAGACTCTTATTTACATATAGCTATGGAGCATTGGGAATAACTGAATTTCTAAGCGTATTAGCACTCTCATATTTGGTACAAGTTGACAATAGTAGTTCTGGTGTTGTGTATCTGCATTATGTGTTGCTAGATTGCACTTAGATATATAGTTGACAAATTAATCCGCAGAAAATCATAGTGGTTAGATATCCCATAAAGTATATTTCTTTTTTGGTATTATATTATCTTAGTTAAGTAAGTTGGCCGACCATAGTCGAGGGCGACTGGAAGGTTTCTTTTTCAATAGCTACTACACCGAATTGTTCGGAAGGGTGCTACTCCACTTTACTCTCGATACGTACCTTATAGTGCTGAGTGTTAAGCTAGGAGGCATCAAGTACCATTTTTGTGTCTTTGGTATGACTCGACCTGGGATTGAATCTATCTCTCGCAGACCATTGGCGAACACTCTAACCATTAGACCAATTGGCCGGTAATCTAATGGTATATAATACGAGGTGCATACGATAAGTTTCCAGACTTTTTTCGTATGGTCACCTTTATTGATAGTACACACATGAAACACTAGTCCCCTTCGAAGTACTCTCCTCCGGCTGCTATGCACTTGTTGTGCCGTTCCAACAACTTCTGGAAGGCCCCATGGAAGTCCTCTTTTTTGAGCGTGTCAATGACCTTCGTCACAGCCTCTTTCATCTCCTCAATTGTCTCATAACGACAGCCTCTGAGTTTAGGGAATAACCAAAAGTCACAGGGAGCAAGATCTGGTCTATAGGGAGGGTGAGGAACTGTCTTGATGCCCATCTTGGTCAAATAGTTTGTGACAAGGATGGAGTTTTGGACTGGTGCAATGTCCTGGTGGAAATGCCACTGACCCGATTTGAAGAGTATGTCCTCTTCCGACGGAATCTCTTCCTGAACTCCCTTAAAACCTCAACATATAACCCTAACACTAACCCTTTGGCCAATCAACTCTGGTGTATTGACTTCCTTACTCCTTCCACCCCTCTCATCATCCCTAACAGGCTCCCTGTCTTCCTACAATCTCTTATGCCACTCAAAAACTGTTGCTCGATTCATGCAAGATACTCCAAAAGCAGTCTGAAGCATTCCATACGTTTCTGTGGCATTTTTTCCAAGTTTAAAACAGAATTCTATTGCATATCGTTCTTCTAAAGTGTCCTCATTGCATTTTTGAAATTCACCAGCTGTGACAATCAGGCTTTAGTAGGGTGTATTCCAATTGCTACTGTAGCTGTCTATTTGAACCTGAAATCATAAAAATTGGTGAGTCATCTCATAAGATGTATAGCAATAACATAGTGAATTTTCAAGAGTCTATGACAATTTTAAATGCCCGTACGAAAAAAGCCTGGAAACTTATCGTATGCACCTCGTACGCCATCATTTAATTTTAATATTATACTTTGATAGAGTTAGGAAATATATATGTACTAGTAGACTTAAGCATCTGGATTATCACTCGCCAACAAGATACGTACAAACATACAGTTTGTATCTACCTTCACTCTGCTCCAGAGAAAATCCTGGAAGTTGTTCGATGAACTGGTCGCAATATCGAGAGAAATTCTTGCAGGAAGCATGCTTTGATTAATTCCCTAGCATGCTCATAGTGTAAAGCATTTCGGACAAAATAGCAGATTATATCACATGAGACAGATTCTGATTGATTTATTGATTTTAACGACATGTAAACCCGTCTGGTGTTATTTTGTTCCTAAAGATTAGGGCAGTGCGTATATTGTACATTTGAATTTTCATTTTTTGTATTGTTTCTGAAGAGTTTTCGGCACACACACACACATATATATATATATATATATATATATCATCATCATCATGTCGCGCCATCAGCACAGATATTTCTGACCCTCTCTCGCCACCCCTCCCTATCGTCCATTGCCAAAGGCAAGTCTTCCGGGCTACATCCAGTATCAGCACCGAGCTGCTGTATGTATGTCAGAGCTGGTCATGCTGCCTTTGCTCGTCCCTGTGAAGGGGTCCACAGAAGTACATCACTTGCGAGCTCGTCCCTACTTCTCTAGCAGTGTCCTGCATGTCTGGTTCTTCTAACTTTGATAGTTTTCGTGACAGGTGGTAGGTGGCCGTACAGTTGCTGTTTTGTGGGGTGCTGTCTCCAGGATTTATTTAATATTGCTCGCAGCATTCTCGTGTAATTGACGTCTAGCTTCTTCTCCATACGTTTTGTTAGCGTCTACGTGGTGCATCCATATAGCAGTATCGATACTATCGCTGCCTGGAAGAAACTGAGCTTCATTTTATCGGTCAGGTCTGACTTCCATACGACCGATAGCCTATCGATAGCGCTCCATGCCTTTGCTAGTCGTGTGTCGATGTCTGTCTCAGTTGATGAGACACTGCTCCCTAGGTAGGTGAACTTGTCAACCAATTTCAGTGCGCTACCGTTTAGTGTGGAGATGTCACCTGTTTGATTGGGGCACATATATTCCGTCTTATGTGCGTTGACATGGAGGCCGATGCCTGCAGCGGCTTGTTCCAGACTATGTAGCTGGGTTTCAGCTTGCGCGTGCATTTGCCAGAAGTACTATATTATTGGCGTTGTCAGCGTCGGTAATTGTTTTAGCGGGGTACCTTTTGCTTCTTTTTTTTGTAAAAACGGTTTCAAGCTAACAAATATATATATATATATATATATATATATATATATATATATATATATATATATATATATAGTGTCATCCATAGACAGACTGTTTCGTTTATTCACAACTTTTCAGTGTGGCTAGACCTGCGAGATGCTTCAAGCCGAGATCGAAACCCAGCTGATTTTAGGTCAATCAGATATCTTACCCCCGAGTCATTATCATTCTCAGCGTAAGTGAAGGAATTTTTAACCTATATTTTTTTCACATATACCTTATCGGCTACCAGAGTGAACAATTCATGAGAAGAGCTATTTCATTTCAGCGTATATGGCAGCCGGCAAATTATCCAATCGAGAGCGCAACCCACGGCGGAGGGGTGGATACACAAATAATTTTCAAACTGATCTATTTGACCTATAGGAGAGAACCCTAATGGGTATTACCACTTTCGGTCAGAGTGGACCTGGCAATAATGCACAGATTCTGAGTCTGATTATAACAAACAGAAAAAAAGTGGTGTATACCAGTTGTTGAAAATACTGAAACTATGAAAAATCATTAATTAGGTCAAGTGTTTCGTACTTTAGGCAATGATTTATTTTTTTTAAGTATGGTTGTTTCACAGTGAGAAAAAAACTTCATTTGCTAGGAAAGAAAAGAAAAACAATTGTTTTATGTATTGTGTCACCAGAAGCTTTGTCGAGAAAAAAAGAAAAAAAAACATGGTCAAAATTGAAGTTTACCTGGGTTTTCGAACCTGTTTACCACAATATTTTTGGTAAATGTTTGAAATGTTATACACAACATGATGGTCTGATAAACAGGTTTTGTTTCATTTCTGATACAAATTTATTTCGTGTCAGCTGCATATTTTTCATAGATTGCCAGCTCAGCCGGTTCAGCTTCATGTCACCATAACACAAGCATATTGTTTTCCTCCCTTTACTTGTTCTACGAAGAACACTAAACGTGACCCATAAAGGCATGAGAACAATATACCCTCGTACATCAAATAAAGTGTTCTGTTCGATATTCTCGAAAGGTTAATAAAAGAGATTAATGAAAAAAATGGGGAAAATAAATCGGTCGAAACATTCTGATCAAAACACCAAAAATCAAGAAACTGTCGAATATTTCAAACAGAATAGCGATTTAGATTAATTGAACATTTTCCGTTAACGAATGCTCACCCTCATTGAAAAACACCAGGCTATGATGGGATAGATTGATTCTGGTTTTAAAATTTCCCGTTTATCTATGACAGATTGTCTCAGCTAATGAGAGACAAAAATACACGAATGGATGACAAAGAAGATAACAAACCTGAACCAGAAAATTTCCCCGAAGAACCTTGCCGAAGCAACTACGGATCGATAACATGTTTACATATGATTTAAATTAGTAAAGTTGGCGACTGTAGTCGAGGGCGACCTGAAGGTTCCCTTTTCAATAGCTACTACACCGAGGTGTAGGAAAAGGCGTCACTCCTTTTTTTTAGATTGCTCCGCTTTATCTTTGATACTTACCTTATAATGTTGTGTGTTAGGCAAGGAGATATCAAGTACGATTTTTTGAGTCTTTGGAATGACCCGACCTGGGATTGAACTCTGGTCAACCGGGCCATTGGTGAACACTCTACCCAATAGACCAATGTGCCGGTTCGAAGATCCTAACTATTTAGATAAGATCAGAGATATGTTACTCGCTTAAATGCCACGGACTATTTCCAGAAGAACAGAAAGAGTATCGCAAGGAAATAAGAGGAATAGATGAATTATCATATACAGACGAGTATATACTCAAAGAGACAAAAATAAGGCGGAAAAATTTAGCCATGGCATTGATAAATTACAAAAAGGAAAATGTCTTTTTCAAATAATTTGGGAATTACCATTTATTTAAATTTTTGAAATATTTAGATGGAATAAGCTAAACTATATGACCATTTCTCAAAAACTAAGCATTATATATATGAATGTATCATTATAATTTGGTCGTGTTTGATGGCATATCAACCCCACAAGGGTTGATATGCCATAATTTAATACAAATCCTGTTTATGAATATATGATTTGTAAGCGAATAGTTTCTAGGCGAGATTTTTTTTAGAGTGATTATCATACTGGTGATTGTTGCGCGTCTGAGATGAATGAGAATAAATTATAGTGTGACTGGTCGTGATAGAGGCTAGCTAGGGTTCCCAGAACAACAAAGTCTTTTCTTCATCTCCCATCTTCCCCAAAAACCCTTGGGCCTTGTGCTCTCCTAAAAATTGTTAAATTTCGTGTTTTTTTTTTCATTTTTTGGGGGAAATAAACAGAGGCATTAGAGAGAGATGAGTTACCAAGCAATGAATCCATGATAGTGAAGAGTCGTCCTTTTTGAGCTGGTCATGTCATTCGAATGGATGACAGTCGTCTGACAAAGCAATTGTTTTACGGGGAAATGTATGAAAAAAAGAAATACATGAAAACCAAAGAAAAAGATTCATGGCCATTGTAAAATTTAATACAAATCCTGTTTATGAATATAGGATTTGTAAGCGAATAGTTTCTTGGCGAGATTTTTTACGAGCCAGAGCACATTTGTTCGCACACAGTTAAATGGTTTCAAGTATTCCTATCAAGCATTAATGATTTTATTTAATAACAATCGTTTTCACACATTGAGATGGGTTCAAGTATGGTTATCTACAACTAATCTAATTCAGAATTCTATTTCCTATCTAATTTATAACTAATCATTTGTTTTCACGTAGAAAACTGTTTTCAAGTATACTAAAGGATTAATTGTTCTATTTGACTAATAGGTTGGACCCTAAAAGGTACTACCACTTTAGGTCTGAAGAGAGCCAAGTGTAATGGTAATGAAAAGGTTCTCCACATTCCCTAAAATCGAAGTCTGAATCCTCTCCATCAAATGCAGTTCAATATCATGCCCAGAACATTAAATAGTTTCAAGTATTGTTATCTAACTAATAATTCTATTCAACATATTCATTCATTTGTACATAGTTAAATGATTTCAAGTATGGCTACCTACTACTAATCTAATTCAGAATTATTCATTTGTATGGTAAATGATTAAATAGTTCTATTTGACCGTTAAATGGGACCCTAACAGGTACTACCACTCCGGGTCAGAGTGGACTTGGGAGTTATGAGAATGAAGTGGAAGCTTACCTTTCTTAAAGCTCCAGAACTGAAGCTTCAGCATCAGATAGTTTAGTGTCATATCCAGGACAATTGTTCCGGAAGTCTTTCCCTGCAGACGGTCTATTCTCCAGACCGAGCTTGCTGGACTCTAATATATATATATATATATATAGGATAATTGAAATGTAACTCCTATATCATTAGGAGTTACTTTTCATTCACACTGTATATATATATATATATATATAGCCGTTAAATCAAGACAACACTTGAAAATGATCAACTTAATTCGACAGAGTAGTCAGATTGATAGACAGCAAATAAAGACAACTTCTTTTTATGATTAATTTTATACGATACAGAAGATATATCCATATTTACCGATCCCTCCGCTCGGGCAGGATATGACACAAGGTCAAATTTTATGCAGAGATTAATAGGTTTGAATTCAAAGTTTTCCTTCTCCTAGACTAATTGCCTCACCAAGGCTGAAGAACATAGTCTGCCCTACTATTTACATATAGCTGGAGGGAGAATAATTGGATTCATATATTTCGCAAGGGTATTAGTGCTATGTGAAATGCAATCAGTCTCGTCCAGGATTTGAACTCGTGTGGTCGTGTTCATTTCCTACGTCGATAACCATTACACCACGGGCTCCTCCGACAGAAGATATATTGATGCATCGATAGATAGATATATATCAAATATATATACATGCATAGATATAAATTGATTGAGATTGATGTGGGTTGGCTGAGATAGATAGATAGATGTGAAAAGAAAGAAAATGAAAAAGTTGATAGATATGAACAAGATGATAGAAGCATAGATTGATAGATAGATAGATACATAGATAGATAGATAGAAACAGAATGAGATAGATAGATAGATAGATAGATAGATAGATAGATAGATAGATGAAAAGTTTGAAATAGATAGATATATAAATTGACTGGAAGAAATGAATGGTATTAGATAGATAGATAGATAGATAGTTAAAAACTAAAAAGATAGATAGATAAGGAATAGAGTGAGATAGATAGATAGATAGATAGATAGATAAGGAATTGACTAAGATAGATAGATAGATAGATAGATAGATGAAAAGTTTGATATAGATAGATATATGAATTGACTGGAAGAAATGAAAGGTAATAGATAGATAGATAGATATGAAAAGAAGAAAATAGAAAGATTAAGAGATATGAACAAGATGATAGAAGCATAGCCAAATAGATAGATAGATGGATAGATAGATTTGTACGTACAGACTGGGATAGATAGATAGATATAAACAGAATGAGATAGATAGATAGATAGATAGATAGATAGATACCAGTTTTGTTAAATGACAATATCTAACAGTAATACTTTTTTAAAAGAGCTCGGAAAATTTAATCACAAAACCTTTGACAAAGGATGCTGGAATTCAATGGAGGATATTTTAATTAATTAGGGTTAAATCCTTTTTTTATAATTTCTTTTTTCTTATTAGGCTTTTAAAAATATCTGAATCCTTAATAATAAATTGCGTAGATAGTTTTTTAATGTAAGATTGAAGTAATCAGTCAGTGCTTTTACAGATCAGTTCCATTTCGAGGTTAGGAAATCTTTGAGTCTGAAGAAGAATGGCCTTCTGTTGAACCTTTATGTTGAAAGAAAAGTTTAAAAGTCTGGAAAAATGGGATTGGATTTGAGGATAGGTCAGATCAAAAGGTAAGGAGGCTTTCATAGTTTATATCTCAAGTGCATCGGGGCAGAGTGTCTCCTTCGCGTAGTGGCTAATGAGCTTGACTGCGACATCGTAGTAAGCGAGTTCGAACACAAGTCGCACAATTAGATTTACTTTAGGAATAATATCCTGGAGAAAGGCATGAACCCCCAAAGTATGGGTGAAATAGTACCACTAATGATCTTCAATAATGATGGCTTTGGCATTAAATAATTCACGAGGGTTAATATGTCATTAAACAAAGGAACTTTGATACAGGGATTCGTTATGAAATGACAAAGGATTTTTTTATATTTCGTTATAAACGACAAAGTCCATATTTCTGCGTGTGTACATGTGCGTGCGGCGATGTGTGTAGATAGATAGATAGATAGATAAGGAAGAGACTGAGATAGATAGATAGATAGATAGATAAGGAAGAGACTGAGATAGATAGATAGATAGATAGATAGATAAGGAAGAGACTGAGATAGATAGATAGATAGATAGATAGATAGATAGATAAGGAAGAGACTGAGATAGATAGATGGATAGATAGATAGATAAGGAAGACACTGAGATAGATAGATGGATAGATAGATAGATAAGGAAAATACTGAGATAGATAGAAAGATAGATAAGGAAGAGACTGAGATAGATAGATAGATAGATAAGGAAGAGACTGAGATAGATAGATAGATAGATAGATAGATAAGGAAGAGACTGAGATAGATAGATAGATAGATAGATAGATAGATAAGGAAGCGACTGAGATAGATAGATAGATAGATAGATAATGAAGAGACTGAGATAGATAGATAGATAGATAGATAGATAGATAAGGAAGAGACTGAGATAGATAGATAGATAGATAGATAGATAAGGAAGAGACTGAGATAGATAGATAGATAGATAGATAGATAAGGAAGAGACTGAGATAGATAGATAGATAGATAAGGAAGAGACTGAGATAGATAGATAGATAGATAGATAGATAGATAGATAGATAGATAGATAGATAAGGAAGAGACTGAGATAGATAGATAGATAGATAGATAAGGAAGAGACTGAGATAGATAGATAGATAGATAAGGAAGAGACTGAGATAGATAGATAGATAGATAGATAAAGCCCGTCTGAGATAGATAGATAGATAGATAGAAAGAAAGAAAGAAAGAAAGAAAGAAAGAAAAAAAAACAGACTTAGATAGATAGATAGATAGATAGATAGAGAGAGAGAGAGAGAGAGAGAGAGAGAGAGAGAGAGAGAGAGAGAGAATCCATTCTCTACTATGATTATGATGACGATATATATCTCCGAATGTTCCTAATCTATCTATTCTAGTTTGTTCATGATTTCTCTTTCTTCCCCTCCTCTCTCTTTATCTGTCTCTGTCTCTGTCTCTCCATATATATATATATATATATATGACAGATCACGAGATCATGCTCGTTGCAAAACTGCTAGAGCTGAAGACCATTGACGTTTCCATTACCTCATTCATGCGAACCCAGACAGTTCCAAGTTTTATAATCCTTCCTTATTTTCGCGTTCAAATCACCAAGTAGAATGAAACACTTGTGTTAAATCTGCATCGAAAGAAAATATGTTCGATTCGGAGGAGCTGATGGTTGGAGTATATACAGACACGATAGTGACAAAACGCTACTGTTGCAGAGGTAGATGTAGAGAAATAATACGTTCTGATTTACTAAAAAGACGTTCATCCAAGTTCTTTTACTCAAGATGTTTTAATGATAAAGCCTACACCATGCTCCCTTGTTTCATCAGCAGGTCTCTCCTTCCAAAAGAAAGTATAAGCAAAGGTGGTCTCGGTGAGTTGACCATCATCAACAAAACGTGTCTCAGAAAGACCAGCAGTGTCAATATCGTATAGTGATAGCTTTCGTGCTAACTGCTGTGGCCCCAGAAAGGGTCACTAATGAAAACACAAACACGGATATTAGATTACAGATTATATTACACAAGAAAGATAGAGTTACATAGAAAAGGTAAGAAGTCTCGTACTGTTCTTGTAACACTGATAGTGATCTGCCCTTCTGGCAGCGAAATCTCTGTACTAATAACGGTGGGAAGAGTCCATTATAGTAAGATGGGTAAGGTTCCCACAACACTAACAAAGAAGTTCTGCGATATGGTCTTTCAGTCAACTCATTGTCAAGTAGAATTGGTACATGGCAGCATGCAATTTTTATGCTAACGGAGATGGAAAACCGATATGAGTGATTTCAATTTTTGGCTGCTGCTGCTGCTGCTATTTTAGACTTTACTTTGTTGCCACTGAACGAGTGTCTGCCAGCTGCGACTACTGGCCAGATTCTCAGACAGATCGGAAACACAAGGTTTTAAAAGAAAAACAAACACAAGGGTACACGGCAACACCCACGTTCTAAAAACTAGCGTATGATAGATTAAATCATTGTTCGTCGTCGTGATCTCCAAGATCTCCACATTGTCCGAACCATGAGAGGTGCTGATTGTTGGACTGACCACAGTCAGAGCCACATAGGCATTCAAAATTCACCCAAAAGTCAGGCATGCCACTTGACCACGCCCAAAACAGCTAGATGTACCGAAGTTGCACTCTCCTGAAACAAAATCTATTTTTGCCAATGCAATAAACTCAATTAAAGCTAAAAGGATGGAGGATTTTAAAGTTAAGGTACTTTCTGTTGCACATAAGGAATTTTCTAGAGGAAGTGTCATGGCTGGTTTGCCGAAAACTGTGACGAAATTAAGGAACTTCTTGAAATGAAATGTCTTCTTTTCTAGAACACCTTGCCACCAAATCTTTCCCGCCATGCAAAAGAGGAAGCTATTAAAAAGGAAAAGGAATTTCAAAGTGTAGTACAAAAGCACATGCGCGAAATTCAAAACCAACGGTTGCTTAAAAAGGCAGAAGAGATACAACTCGCAATAGACTTAAAAAAAACACTAAATTGTTTTACCAAAATATAAAAGAGATGTATGGGCCACAGCAGTCAATTTTTGCTCCTCTCAAATCGGTTTGACACAACCGGAAGATATTCAAGGACGTTGGTGACAACACTACACTGAGTCTCTTAATCACCATCCAATTGTTGATGAATCTGTGCAAGATATCATGGAGAAACTGGAGCTAATTGTCTCTCTTGATAAAGTACCATCTTGGGACGAAATAAAACTCTTGGTGAAACAAATGAAAAACAATAAAGCATCGAAAATGGATGGCATTACAGCAGAGATTCTTAAATGTGGTGGAGCCAAGATGATCGATCTCTTGGAGCAGGTCATCCACGATATATGGGGAAGTGAGACACCTCAAGACTGGAGAGATCTAATACTTGTGTCGCTGCATTAGAAGGGATCAAAGTAGGACTGTGGGAATTTTAGAAGTATATCCTTGCTGTCCATTGTAGGAAAAGTCTTTTCGAGGATTAGTTTGAATAGATTAATCGATGCAATTATCAATAACATACTTCCTGAATCGCCGTGCGGCTTTTGGGCCAATCGTGGAACAGTAGAAATGATTTTCAGTGCTCGGCAACAGCAGGAGAAATGCAGAGAACAGAACCTTCCATTATATTACTGTCTCACTGACTTGTCGAAAGCGTTTGATACAGTGAATAGATCGACTCTCTGGAGGATTAAGTTGAAGTTGGGCTATCCCGAAAAATTTGTGAGTTTGATTCGATCTCTTCATGTCGGGATGAAGGCTAGATTTGGTTTTAGCGGAGCTCTCTCAGACGAAATACCTGTTAATGGGGTCAAACAAGGTGACATTTCTGCATCCACACCGTTTACTATCTACTTCGCTGTAGTTTTTCTTGTGACTTTCAATGAAAATCCAGTTGGTATCTATATTATATATTGAACATCTGGTAAAGTATATAATATCTGCAGATTGTTGGCATACACAAAAGTCTCCTCTCTGATGAGGAAGCTGCTTTACGCAAATGACAGCGACATTATCCCACATTCTAAAGATGAAATGCAACGTATTATGAACCGTTTAGCTCATGCATGTAAAACATTTGGTTTAGAAATCAATCTGAAAAAGACCGTTGTTATGCACGATCCAGCGCCTGGATTGCCATACAAAAACCAGCTATATATGTTGAAGAGGAAAAGGTAGACGTGTTGCACTCTTTTGTATATCTTGGTTGCAAGCTTGCTGAGGGGTGTAAATTTGACAAAGAGATGTCTTTGCGCATGGAAAAAGCTTCTGGATCCTTTTCGGGTCTTGAAACACATGTTTGGTTCCAGCATGGCATCAAACTCGAAATAAAAGTCATGGTCCATAAAGTATGTGTTTTGATATCCCTCTCGTATGTAAGAGAAATGTGGATGCTGTATAAGCACCAACCGAAAACTCTTGGACGATTCCATCAACGATGTCTGCGACAAATACTTTATATTGCATGGCAATCTCATATCCCATACATTATGTCATTTTAAGTAGGTTCCATTGAGTGATTATCATACTGGTGATTGTTGCGCGTCTGAGATGAATGAGAATAAATTATAGTGTGACTGGTCGTGATAGAGGCTAGCTAGGGCTCCCAGAACAACAAAGTCTTTTCTTCATTTCCCATCTACCCACAAAACCCTTGGGCCTTGTGCTCTCCTAAAAATTGTTAAATTTCGTGGTTTTCATTTTTGGGAAATAAACAGAGGTTTTAGAGGGAGATGAGTTACCAAGCAATGAATCCATGATAGTGAAGAGTCGTCCTTTTTGAGCTGGTCATGTCATTCGAATGGATGACAGTCGTCTGACAAAGCAATTGTTTTACGGGGAAATGTATGAAAAAAGAAATGCATGAAAACCAAAGAAAAAGATTCATGGCCATTGCAAAATTTTATCAAAGACATTTCAGCATATCGGTGGACTCCTGGGGGGGGGGGAAATGGCACTGGATGGAAGTCAGTGGCGCAAATTGATTCATGTGGGCATTGTATCCTATGAGAAGAGCCGTATTCAGTATGCTGTTTACAAACGATTGTTTCATAAGGACAAACAAGGATCAGGTCAACAAAGTCACCGCATCAACTGTGAAATATCAGGAAATCTCTGTCTCTCACTTTCTGATCTTAAAAGCCATCTGCGCAAACATGTTCAACCTGCTGTCCGGCATCATGACATTTATGTAGGCCAAAGCGATCAACAATGCCCAGTCTGCGGTAATATTTGCCGCAATTTAGCAGGATTGAAAATTCATTTGTGGGTGTATATAACCTAAAAGAAAGGAAAGGGAATCACAGAGCTCAATTGATGATCCTACTCGAAACCGAGAAGATTGCCTAAATAAAAATAATAAGGGTAGATATCCACAGAGAGATAGAATTCGAAGAGACCGGTTGGTTAGATATCTTTTGTGGCAAATCAACCATTGTAATTTATTTAATGACAAAGCATATATATATATATATATATATATATATATATATATATATATATATATATATATATATATATATGTAATTTGTAAACGAATAGTTATTAGGTAAGTTTTAAAGAGATCAGAGATCATTTGTTTGTACACAGTTGAATGATTTCACCTCTTGAAAGAGAATAATTTTTTCCAGGCATTTTCTCTTGTTAGAAACAACTTATATTTTCAGAGAATAAAAAATTATGTTTCGCTTCTCGTCAAAAGTCTAAGTGAGTCTAACACCACTTAATGCAATAGCCAATTCGGTTTTGTTTTCTCTTCTTTTGGGGAGTAAGCAGGTAGTGGACTTTCATTAAGGCGACTAAGATATTCAAGACAAGAAATAAATAATTTCAATCTTATATTTTCCATTCTTGTCGGTGGTCATATTCTCTTTCACGAGGCCTGTTTCAAAGAAAGGGGATATGGGCATTAAAGTCTTTCCCTATTCTGAACAACTCCTTTCCATAAAAAGAAATGTCCTCAAAATATGGTTTCAAGTATTGCAATTTTTTATTTGCACACAACTGAAAAGTTTATTTAATACAAATAATTCTATTTGATATCAATCATTTATGTACACAGTTAAATGGTTTCAAGTATTACAATCTAACGCTAATAGTTCTATTTGCACACAGTTAAATGGTTTCATAGTTAATGATTAAATAGTTCTACTTGACCTATAGGTGGGACACTGACAGGTACTACCACTCCGAAACTGAGTGGACCTGAGAGTAATGGCAATGAAGATGTAGTCCATATTTCCTACAGTTCTTGTACTGTAGTCTCACCTTAAGATAGTTTAGTGTCATATAAAGGACATTCATTTGGAAAGTCTTATCCCTTTACAGAGGTGCAGTTGGCGTATTCTACAGCACTCTCAGCCGACAGGGTGGCCGTACATACCAGGATATATATATATATATATATATATATATATATATATATATATATATATATATATCGGAAAGAAAGTAAATGAATAACTAAAAATTTACAAGTTTGTAATTTTTATTTCTTTAAATTGAGTGAAAAATTTGCAGAAAAATAGAAGTTACGAAATCTTTTCTTGGAACAAAGGTAATATTTGTCCGTGCGAAGATATTTTCAAAAGTGATTGTTATGATTCGTGCAATGAAGTATAGCAGTAATTATCATCTTAAAATAAAGGGACATATTTTGCGTGTATAAAATTATTTGTGTTACTTTGTCACTACGTGAGAGAGAAAATGTATTTATGCCTTAACGTATTTGTAAATGCTGCCGATATTTTCACCGGCTTGCTTACGCTGGAATGTCACTATAAATAACATACTTGTAAACAAATATTTATTCAATTTAAAAAAAAATCAAACGAAGTTAAAATTCTTAAAAGAAAAGAAAGTAAATCTCTTCACAAAAAATAAATCGAAAGTTTTAGCGAGTATGATATAAATCATACTCAATGAAGAAATATTTATTTCTTCACTTTGTATTACAATTTTGGCAGATTTGATTTTAAATAAAATATGTGAATGATTTATCAGTGATAGTAATTAGTCAAAAAATTGAAGGGAAAAAAATTTGAAATTTTTTTACGACAAGTCAGCAAAGAATCTCAAAAGTTTAAAACTAGCATGAATGCGTCGATCGGTTAATAAATACAAAATACAGATAAAAAATTATAGTTTCTGGAGTCGATTTATCTTTAATATGGAAATCCATTGAGTTCCCAAAAATGTACATTAAGTTTACATAGACTTGTTTGCCAATGGTCCAGGAGACCGGGATTCAATCCCAGGTCGAGTCACACCAAAAACACGAAAAATGGTACTTGATGCCGCCTTGCTTAGCACTCAGCACACTAAGGTGAATATCAAGGGTAAAGTGTAACAATCCTGGGAATGGAGTAGCACCCTCTCCTACACCTCAGTGTAGTAGTTATTGAAAAGGGAGCCTTTAGGTCACCCTCGACTATGGTCGCCAACTTTACTTACTCTAAATTTATTGTACCAACACACGTGGGCATAATTCCAAACAATTTTTTGTAAGGACTTACAAAGTAATAAACATTGTCGAGAGGTTAACGTTTTATAACTTTCCTGATGACTTTTGCACGCGATAGAAACGTAAAGACAAGGTAAGATTTTTAACTTAAATTTCCTGATTATCTAAAAAAAATACCCTTACAAGCAAATAAACAAATAAATAAATATAACAGTGGAAAACTTTATGGATGAAAGATTATAACTTTGGTTTCTGTTGAGGAAATACCAGGTCATGTGGAAAATTTGTATCTGATATTATCTTTTCAGTCAGTTATAAGGTCAAATAACATTTTCTATTTTAAGTTAAATTGCTTGACTTTTTCCATTTGGCGAAATATACCATATTTTCCCATCTGATGACCTTTAATGACCTCAAATAAATTCAGAGATCAGTTTTGTTCAGGCTGAATTGAGGTCAATGCTTTAGTCAATATTTATAAAAAAAAAAAGCAAGTTCCTACGATACGTTGGGCAATGATCCTCGCGCAGACATACATACTAAAATAGTATCCTACGAAGTATTGTCGAAAAGTTCTTCACTCAGACTGAAGAGAAAAAACCGGTTCAATCCACTGTTTCAGGGATTCTTTGAATATGGCGACTGTATCACCTACACAATCTTATACTCCTCAAAAGGGGTTGTGTCTAGTTCTGCAGATCTGGGGAGTATAAATTACTCTTACATGGCCATTATATAATATATATATATATATACACAAACTCACACACACACACACACACACACACACACACACACACACGTGTATATATATATATATATATATGGGTAAAATACGGTAATTTCATAGATATGTTGTGATTATTTTCTGTTCGATCTTTACTCGTTACCCCAATATGTTTATTTTTGGAATACTTATTACCCAATATATATATATATATATATATATATATATATATGTATACATACATATATATACATATATATATATGTATATATATATATATATATATACGTGTGTGTGTGTGTGTGTGTGTGTTTGGTAATATGAAATTCCTATACTTATTGCTAATTATGTAATATGAATATACAGAAGTTTACATATAAACACGCTCGTTTTTGTTGATATATATTATATATTAATGTTAAGTAAAATTATATATATTGATGTTATTTGCTATTATTTCTTGATTACCTAGACGTAAGCTTATTTGTCACGTCAACAGTAATTTCCAAAACGATATAGTGAATGTCTAAATAATGGCATATTCGAAGTAATAAAAAGCATCAGGGACAATAGCCAGATATGTCTGCACAGGGTGCGCATTTCCTTTGAAGAAGGAAAATTGATTCGAAACCAGTCAACTCAATAAGTTCATGATTTCTGAAGTGATAGATCTTAGCTTGGTAAAAGAAAAAAAAAAAACAACTCAAATATTGGACATCCATTGAACATAAATATCATTACGGTTGTAAAGATATGTTTGGTGGGCAACATAATAATTAACTTTATGGCAAAGAAAGCCATGTTTTACCAGTTAGAACACAACTCTCTGGTCAGATTGCTGGAAGAAATGATGCAAATTGGGTTTCACGCCGAGTCAACACACGGTAGTCATAACTTGTTTACTTTTTTCTCTTTATAAATAAGATTCTTAAACCCTTGGTAATCTATATTAAGAGTCGTGAAGAGTTTGAACTTGTATCATCAATAAATGGATTGATCGAGTGATCGATTCTTACGGCATGTCAACCTGTCTTAGAAAAATATTTCTAAACAAAACTATGATATTTTTTGCTCCTCACCAATTCACTTTCTATCCTCATCAGATGTGATTCAAGTCTGAAATTCCAACCCAGCAGAGATTAGTACTTCAGATAATGTCTATTATTAACTTCTTGAATATTCGTGAAAACCTTTTACAGTAACCTTTCGATTTTCTACTCTGATAAGGAATGATTTATTCTGGATTAATTGCAAATAAATGACTCATATTGTTCAATTCAAATTTATTTTCTAAGATTTAAATTATTCATTTTTATTTAATTTATATGCAATACATTTTTTATCAACAGAAATACATCCAAACACGATTTATTTGCTTGATTATAAAATGAATCATTAGATTTCTGCTGATTGCTAAAATGAATATATATTAAACAAATACTGAGAGAGAGAGAGAGAGAGAGAGAGAGAGAGAGAGAGAGAGAGAGAGAGAGAGAGAGAGAGAGAGAGACTCACACAGAGGCACATATACACATAGCCTCCATATATAACAACGTAAAAAGATTTAACTCCACTCCCTACCGTAAATTTTTTTAAACTAACACCTGCAGGAATTTTTTCAAATCAATAAGAAAACATCTGAAAAAAATCTACAAATCTTAGCAACTGGAGGCGTTCGCAGTGTAACGTTAATTGTCGTAAGAAATGGATCCGAGTTCAAGTCATTTCATTGACTGTTTGCGTTTTATATAGCACTAATAACTTTGGGAAAAGTATGTATACAATTATTCTCCCTCAAAAAATAGGTTAATAGTAGGGTAGACTGTGCTCTTTAACCTTGATAGAGAAACCAATCTACGAGAAGGTAAAGTCTAAAATATTCACTTTGTGTCGCATCCCGTTCATTGCGGCAGTGCTGAGTGAATACATACACTTAGCAAACTGTTCAACAAAAAAACAAACAAACAAAAAAAAAACAACTTGCAGTTTAGTTACTGTTGTATAAACAATCTAAAAAAATGAATGTTGTATCAACAATCTCCAAAATTTATTAGCAGACATAATTTTTCCCATACAAAATGAAAATATTCAAAACCAAACTGACAGATGTAACTGCTGGGATAGAGCGAGATACATTTGAAAGGAAATTGTTCAATTGCCACTGGGATATGTATAGCCAGTGTCAGAAAAGAAGAAGACGACAATAATGATAAAAAGTAATCGATTGGTTCTACTTAATTGAGTAGGAAAAAGCTATGGTATAACCATAAACTCAGCTTTAACAACAGAAAATATAGATACAATACTGTTAAAACATCTATGAATAGTGAAACAGGCAAATCTTCCATAATAAAATAAACAGTTTGTTGTGGGTATAAAAATTCAAAATGGTAAAGGGAAGCGGATTCATACAGAAAAAGAGCTTTTTTTCACTTTCGTCTCGTAAGAGAAACCACCTTTAAAAATGTTATAGGTCAATTGTTTTGTAGTTGAGAGAAAAAGAAAAAAAAAAAAATAAAGGAAAGAAAAGAAAAGAAAATTCCTCGGGGGAAAAATAATTCCGTATAAATTTTCTGGTTCAGATGTGGCAAACAGGAACCAGTATTTAGCCGGAGGTTGCATCTAAATTTCTTCCGTTTTCAGACAACGGATTTGAGAGATGTTATACATTGCACTTCAAGGATAGCAAGCTGGAAACTAGGTGCTTGTACAATTAAGAATGCAGAATATAGTGATTTTATAAGATTTAGCACAGTTTGAGTTGGCCAGTAGGTGTTGGATCATGGCAGAATCAGAGTTTTGGTTGGTCGAGCTTGCAGGTAATGTTTGGTTATATGATCAGATGGAAAAAGGGCACATGTTCCTGAATTCTATTTTCAAATCTTTGTGTTGTTTAAATTGACAGAAAAAAACAACACCCGCCAAAACAGTGGCAAATATATTTTTTAATTTGCTCAAACAGACGTGTAGAGTTATTGCCCACTAAGGTAATCTAAAATATACTGGATGTTTTTGAGGGCTAAACTTTACAGAATGAATCCGCTTCTATGCGCCATAATAAACTAATAAAAAGCACAAGATTACAAAAGAGGTAACAATAGCTGCAGATTGTGTCTAGAGGAAAAAAAATATGCATAACATGCTGAAATCAAGTTGCTGAAAAAAAAAAAAGCGATTTGATATCAACGCGTTGACAATTTCTCATGTGTCATTTACTACCTGATAATATCTCATATGTCATTACCACCTGACAACTTCTCATATGTAATTACCATCTGACTATTTCTATATGTCATAACCACCAGATAATGTCACATGTGTCATTTACAACCTGATAATTTCTCATATGTCATTACCACCTGACAACTTCTCATATGTAATTACCATCTGACAATTTCTTATATGTCATAACCACCTGATAATTTCTCATATGTCATTACCATCTGACAATTTCTCTTTTATTTGGACAGACCTATTGATATATTTATATATGTATGCATATTTGTCTATGTTTTTCACGTGTGACTGTCATGTACATTTCCATCTTAACATGTGACTTAAAAATCAATATATAATTACAGTTTATTGATAATCTCTAACTGCACATCACATGAAACTTTAAGTAAGGCACTTCATATTCATAATTTGATACTTTTTGAATTGTATGCCTGCTCTGCTGTAGAGGCGTCGTGCACTTTTTCTTGCCAACTTTTCTCATTTACTTATATATTGGTTGTTCAAATTGTTCTAAGCCTCACCCAGTAACAAGAGCTCTGGCTGATCATTTTTGTTGTGGCAACACACACGCTGTTTTTATAAAACTAGATAAACTAATTGAAATTTCTCTCTTAATTTCTGCACAGGTGAGGACCATACAAAGGTGAAAAGTGGACGGGAAGTCTAAAATCTAGGTGAGGCTTTGAACTTTTTGAACGACTGAACTAACATCATGTATATATATATATATATATATATATATATATGTGTGTATATATATATATATATATATAATGAATAAATATATTTTAGTTTATATATATATATGTATTTAGTGGCATGGAGCTCTATCATAGATATTGAGCACTCTCCAAATTATACTACATTTGGTCGGCCACAAACTTAACAAGTGAGATAGTGACAACCCTATGTTACTGTAATATATATATATATATATATATATGGAGAAAAAAAATGAAAAACAAACTAACGAAAAGGGAAGAATTCATTGTGAAGGAAAGTCGACGTTGAAAGTTTTGGTTTTGATGAACCTTCATCAAGACTTTAGAATAGTGATACCAAGTGTTGATAGAACAACGATGGATGTGTTATAAAATAGAAAAAAAACAGGAGAGGAGAGTATATATAAAGACAAATCATATAACAGTTCAATCATTTAATCAGCGTTCTTTTTCGAATAACTATCACGTAACTGTAGTAGGCAATGATGTTAAACAAATGGAACCCACTAAGAGATACAACGGATTAAAAAGAAGAAAAAGAAAAGAAAAAAAGAAAGAGAAATACCAGAAGAAAGAAAGAAAGAAAGAAAGAAAAGACAAGAGAAGAAAGGAATAAATAAAAAGGAGAAGAAAAGGGAGAAAAAGAGAAGAAAAGGAAAAAAGAAGAAGAAAAGAGGAAGAAAGAAGATAAAAGAGAGGAAGGAAAAGAGGGAAAGGAAAGAATAGAGAGAAAGAAATGAAAGAAAAGGAAGTAGACAAATGAACATACCATATGTAAATAATTAAACAGGGTTAAATCAAATAAATATCGGCCATATGTAAATTGTTCTGTCAATGAAAATGTTGAAAAACAGCAAGAGAGGAAGAAAAAAAGAACTAAGTAACAGTTTGAATAATGTAGCTATCATATATATATATATATATATATATATATATATATACCGAAGAAAGGGGGAAGAAATCGAAAAGTGGGAGGTCGTGAGAATATATATAAAAACAAAGTGATCTTGAAGAAAAGTGTAAAAGGATAAAATTTAGAGTAAGTTTTATTTATTGAGCTGAAAGAAGTATAGAATATGTATGGAAAAATAGTTAATCAAAGTTTGAATATATTGTAGCCATTTAAGATTAGTTTCCCTAACAAAAAGAGGATAGGTTAAAAAAAATTCAGGGCATGTATTAAGAGAGGGTTAAAGCGAAATTGCACCGGCCTAAAAAATTTGTCTCAATTTGTCGTTATGGATATGAGCTAGTATAGTTGCTGCATTAAACTCAATGTTGTTGTCAGTTTTAGATATATGTAGGAAATGTACTTTATTAAGATTGCCTAATCTAATATCTCTCTTATGTTCATATATACTTTCATGAACACTTCTAGCTGTTTCGCCTATATATATATATATATATATATATATATATATATATATATATATATGTATTTCGATTTACAGTCTTTGCACAGAATGCAATAAACACCGGTGCTTGTTCTATCACCCCGAGAATTTGAATGAAGTAAATCACAAATAGTTTTAGAAGATAAAGTGAGAGTTTCAATACCAAGTTTATTTTATTTATTTACAATAAGGTTAGTGGAACAATTGTTAGGTTAAATATTGTGTTTATGAGGGAGTTTGATTTTATTAGAGGGCGCGTATCAACACTTTGTATCACCATTCTAAAGTCCTGATGAAGGTTCATTAAAACCGAAATGTTTATCGTTTCACAATAAATTCTTCACTTTTGATTTCTTTGTTTTCAATTTTTCTCCATACTGTCGTATTCCTTTCTATTATTCATTTCTCTCTCTCTCTCAATATATATATATATATATATATGTGTGTGTGTGTGTGTGTGTATGTGTGTGTGTGTGTGCGTTATCGTCATAAAGACTTCGCACACTTTCGATTATTGTTAATCTCTAACAATGGCCAAATTATAAAACAGAGAGTCCTCGTAGTGTAGAGGCTAACTTGCTGGACTAAGATATTGTAGCAAGCAAGTTCGAACTCCAGCCGCACCATTTCGTTCACATTTGGACAAATACCTTTGGGGAGGATATGAACTCCCTTATCCCCCCCAGCTATGGGTTAAATAGTACCTCAACTGTTCTTCTACAGTGATTGCTTTGGCATTAAATAACCCTCGAAAGTTGATGGGTTGGTTTGGTTTAGTTGTATGGCACATCAACTATTGGTTATTTAATGCCAAATCCATTTTATACATATAAACCGTTTTATTTAAAACAACGCAATTTAAAATAAGTACATAGTTTAAATGTCAAAAACAGTTCTATTTGAAACAATTCATTTTTTCATAAGTATACTGTTTAGTTCTATTTAACCCATAGATACGACCCTGTCAGGTGCTACAACTCCAGGCCAGAGTGGACCTGGGAGCGATTGTAATAAAGGAGTACTCCGCATTCCCCAAAGCTCCTCACCATTAGATTGTTTTTTGTCATATCCAGGATACTCGTTGGGGGAGTCTTACCCGTCTGCAGAGATTCAGTCGGTGTATTTTGTAGCTCCAGCCGACTGTGTAAATGAAAGTTGATATGCCATTAAACAATGAACCCTAAACGGAACTTATTAGAGGATATATCGCATTTTTTTTAAAACAGATGAACCATTGACTTCATTAGAGTCGTTTCCATACTTGATAAAATTTTGTACCATAAGTCTGAATGGCATATGCAAATGACACCGAGAAATTGATGTGAAATATTTTTTGACCCTTTTAAATAAACCAAATACAATATGGTGATTCATAAAAGAATAATATGTAAAATTAATATTTTTAGTAATTTTAATTATTGTTATATTTCTTGTGGTTTACCTTACTTTGAATAATTGCTTCAATTCACCTGGGAAGGAATCCGTACAATTCCTTTAGAATCTTCACAAGTACATGTTACCATTTTCTGTGGTTGTGCTCCCACAATTCTTCAAGATAGAACTTCTGAAAATTCTTGTATTTAGTTCTGTCCACAGAACTCTGAGCTGGCCAAACTTTCAATAGGGTGACACTTTCATTTATCAGATTCTGGTGTCGCACGCGATGTTGGAAAATGTTGACTGGAACCAAATAGATCTTTAGCAACTGGATATATTTGGTACCATTCAACCTATCGTCACTTCCAATGAATTTTCTCAAAACCTTTTTTGACGTATCTCCAAAGAATCAGGTTCTTACCTGCAAACTTCATTGTTTTCATCGTGTAATGTGGGTCATTTTGCTTTTCAGTTGGCTTTCTCACAAACTATCTCTTATTAGAATGGAAATGAAAGGATAGTTTACATTCCCAAAAGTTCCAGAATTAGAGCTTCACCATCAGATTGTTTAGAGTCATATCCAAGATACTCGTTGGGGGATTAACTCTCTGAATCTTTGCAGAGGAGTAACCTCCTACCGGGGTAACTCCTAACTAGGCTGTGTTCTCGAAAGATGCGCTTAGTAGTTACTATAGACACCAAATTGCGCATGTCATACCTTTCTAATCACGTGTCTTTTCTAGCTGAGAATTTGTTTTCTATTCTACTTTAAAACGGTATTTTGAAGATGGTTTTTCTTGATGTTAAATCCATTTTGGGTCAATTTTTAAGACACTTTATTCATTTATCTTCGTGTTTCTGTTATTGCCATGATATTGTCCAAGTTTTTCTTTTTTTCGATTCTGTCTATGATGGTTAATTTTGCATCTCTATTACAATTGTACCAGTTTGAACAGAAATATAGACCAGGGTCTTTTAATAAATAAGATCTTTTTAAAGCGATCAGTGATGATGAGGGTCGCCTGGGACATGAAATGAGCCATCATTATTGATTTCCTTGAAAAACGTGCAACTGTAAACAGTGCTTCGTACAACCAACTCATACAAAATTCACATCACTTATTAAATCACACACACACACACACACACACACACACACACACACACACACACACACACACATATATATATATATATATATATATATATATATGAACAATAAATTTAGTTTATATCAGATAACCAGTGAAACGGTAGTATTCCCATTGTAATAGTGGCTTTGATGATCCTAATGCTTCTGAAGGAAAGATTTTGATCTTTATTTCATAGCTCTTTTATCAAGTGTGTGTGTGTGTGGGCGGGTGTGTATGATATATATATATATATATATACAAGAGAGAGAGAGAGAGAGAGAGAGAGAGAGAGAGAGAGAGAGAGAGAGAGAATCTGTACGAATGAAGAATCCCACAAGATAATGATTCATTAGCAAATTTGACTCAAATTGTTTTATTCTCAAGAGTTTCAATGCTGTAAGACTTTGGACATAAATAATACATAATTATATCTGTTTTTACCAAATATGTCTCATTAGAAATGATAAAATCATGATATCCTAAGTCCAGACGAAAATTAAATTTTTATAAAAAATTGTGAGTAATATATTATTTTATAGGTAATACTGTGTGTGCATATATATATATATATATATAGGGTGTATTTCGGCAGTAGATTTTCTTGTGCGTATAATTTGATAAAGATGACAGAAAAAGGTTAGGACTTGGTTTCTTTTTTAGTCTTTTCATCAATTTTGCATAAAAATGTGTTTTTCTTATATATATATATATATATATATATATATATATATATATATAATGATATATATATATATATATATATATATATATATGTGTGGGTATTTCATATTGTTGAAATAATTCCTGACATGTCGAATAATGACAATGTGGAATTATGAAAGATGGTTTATATATCAACCCTTGTGGGTTATCTAATGCGAAATCATGCAATATATATATATATATATATATATATATATATATGTGTGTGTGTGTGTGTGTGTGTGTGTGTGTAATCTTTTATTGAATAGTTTGTTAGTAGGTTTATTTTTGAATGACTTAGAGCTCATTTGTTAGATAGTTTCAAGTATTGCTAATAGTAATGATTCTATTTAATTTTAATCATTTGATTACTCACAGTTTAAATAGTTTCAAGTATAGCTATCCCAGCCCAACTGACCCTCAGTCGCCGCCTTCTGACACCTTTAAGACAGAAAACGAATGGGTACTTGTTTACTACAAACGCAAATTAAAGAGTTTCTTCGGATAATTATATAGGGGCTAGGGCTTGACACGACCAGTTGATTTGTCGGACCTCACCAATTGCTCGTTTAGCCCAATAAGGGTTACAGGTTACACGGTCACTGCAGTTTGAAAAACCTTGTCCTTAAGCATTAATGGTCACGACCGACAGCCAACTGGTGACCCTCGTTGGTTGGAAGGGGTTTCTTCTAGTTGGAAGGGGTTTCTTCAAGTTGGAAGGGGGTTTCTTACTCCTGCTGGAGTGCAGTCGGTATATTGTACTATTCTAGTCCGACAGGGCAGAATAAAAATTTGTTTGGGGTCTATTTTTTATGGGTGATAAGGATAGATAGATAGATAGATAGATGTGTCTAGTTGTAACATCAGCCTGTCTGATGATTGCAAAAACACAAAAAACAGCGTTACGGGAGAATAATCAGGCTGGGTTTATGGCATATCAACCATTTTTGGTTAGTCAACTCCAAATCCTCTGTATACAATTATATTGAATATATATGATTTCTAAACAAATTTGGTTGATAACATTTTTAAATGCCCTTAATCTCATTTTTTGTACACAGTCATATCATTCCAAGTATTGCTATGTATCACTAACAATTCAATTAAATATCAGCCATTTGCTTACACTTAGTAAAATGATCGAACATTTCTATTTCTAACTATTCAATTTAACAATTCATTTGTTTGCACACCGTTTAAATGTCAAATAATTCTATTTGACCCATAGATAGGACTCAATCAGGTTCTACCACTCCGGGTCACCCTGGACCTGGGAGCAATGGCAATGAAGGGTACTCAGCATTCTCCAAAGCTCCAGCATTACTGGAGCCTCACAGATTGTTTTAAGTCATATACAGGACCCTCGTTGGAGGGTCGGGTATTACTCATTTGCAGAGATGCAGTCGGTATATTCTACAACCCCTACCCCATGAGCCGACGGGAGAATAACGAGCTCCAATTATGATATAGGTATCCAAACCAACTTTGCTATTTTGGCAAAGAGTAAATTTTGAATTATTTATAACAACTACCACTTCTTTTTAACGTATTAATAATGGTAACAGCTTATATATATATATATATATATATATATATATATATATATATATATATATATATATATATATATATATATATATATATATATATATATATAATTTAATACATATAATTCTAAGTTAATATTAACTGAAAAATATAATTTTTAAGAAAAGTTCAGTCGTTACAGAATATTTTTCTCTCTTTACGACCTTTTGTCGAAGACATTGTGACTTGTTGATCAGTCTTACAAGCAAGTGCTTTTAATTTAGATCTAAACAGAATATTCAAAGAAATGTATTGTTAGATCAAATTATTTCATCTTTAAAAAAAAAGAAGGAAAACCACACAAATTGTGTATATTACAAGAATTTCAGCGCTTAACACAATCATACAAATATGTGAAAATTTTTCTACTTTTTGCTACCATACAAGCAGATGTACGAACATTCTACTGGATTCTTTTGTTTGATGTATTGACATTAGATTAGCATTCATTTCAGTAAATAGAAATTAAATCAAAATAGATTAATCATAAGTTGCAGTGCCGAACACACACACGAACACACACACACACACACACACATATATATATATATGTGTGTGTGTGTGTGTGTGTGTGTGAATATATATGTGTTTGTTATCGTTGTAGGAAATGGTTACGGTGATCCGAGTTCAAATCTTGAACGAGGCTCGTTGCAATTCACAAAGTGTTAATAATCCTGAGAAAGAGATGAATCCAAGTATTCTTCCTCTATGGATAAATAGTAGAACAAGTTTGTTCTTTAATATTGGTATAGCAGCTGGTCTAGAAGCAAAACCTGTTAAACTCCTTTTAAAAACTGATTAGCATTCTACTTGTAATTGAACGATGGGGTTAATTCATATATAGTTTCATTGCTATAGATTTCTCGAATCATTTCATCTGTTAAATATTGTTGTCTCTGTGTCGACTTTTGTCGCGAGACTAATATTTTAGCTTCAAATTTATACGTGCATAAATTCTACTCCCTTCTCTTTAGGTATGTGTCTTTTATGGAATCACTAACATTTTTACGTATCTATGAGTGCATGTATGTATGTAAGTATGTATGTATGTATCTCTCTCTCTCTCTTTCTCTTTCTCTTTCTCTTTCTCTCTCTCTCTCTCTCTTTCTCTCTATCGCTCTCTCCCTCGCTATTTCTATCAATGAGTGTGGATGTGTATGGATGTGTGTTACTGATAAAAACGAGTACCGATTTACCTGTATAATTAGATTGAAAACATGAAATGAGATCTACCATGCCTAACGGCCATATTTCCCCAGATAAATCGTAACATTTCGTAACAATCCAATATGGACGTCAATCCTTGTATTTATTAATCTTACGTCATCTTCACTTCTACATTTATCTAATTTCCGTCTTTAATGATTCTATTCTCTCACTGTTCGACGTGTCAGGAACTTCACTAAGCAATATAAAACTACAATCTATCTATCTATCTATCTATCTATCTATTTATCTATCTATCTAAAATCCAATATCGAAAAACACAATTTAGGCTGCTATTTTAGTAACTCCTTCGTATCCAGTCTTTATTAATCAATGGTTATTAAGAATAATGTATTTTTAAACTTAAGGTGATGCAAAAACTATATTACACTTCTAAATGCAAGCTTTCTGTTGCTTGGCTTCTCAGTCGGCTCCCGTTGAACCAATTGAACAATCGAGTTGAACCAATTAATCAATCGCACAATCAAGTTAAACCAACAGAACAATAGGCTGAACTAAAACGATCAAATTGAACCTCTGATCAATTAATCCAGACCAATTGAATAATTGAGTTGAACCAAATGAACTACCAAGTTGAACAATTGAACAATCAAAGTGAATCAATTGAAAAATTAAATTGAACCAATTTACTGTTGCCCAGTCGGCAGGGGCTGTAGAAGACACCGACTGCTTCTCTGCAGAGGGGTAAGACATCCTTCGAATGAGTGTACTGGATATGACACTAAACAATCTGATGGTGAGGTTCCTGTAATGCTGGAGCTTTGGGGAATGCGGAGTACCCCTTTATTGCCATCGCTTCCAGGTCCACTCTGGCTCGGGGTGGTTGCACCTGATAGAGCCCTATCCATGTGTTGAATAGATCTAAATGAATTGACTAAACTGAATAGCTTGAAATAGAAATGTTTTTGACAATTAAACTATACTTACATTTAAATTGCGTACTTATCCGAAACTGAATTGTTTGAAATAAAACTATTTGTATAAAAATTGATTTAGCGTTAAATAACCTACAAAGGTTGATATGCCATAAAACCCAACCAACCGACCAATTTACTGAATTAATTGAACGGTCAAGTTGAACCAATGGAACAATTAAGTTTTACCAGGGGGACAATCAACTTGAAACAATTGAAAATACTAGCTGAATCAATGAAACAATCATTCATGTTTCGCCTCAGTCACCTTGTAATAATTTTAAATGGTTCCAGCAATTATATTGAATTTTACAGCGAACTTTCTTATTCTGATTCTAAAAGTCTTCTGGTCCAGTCGGCTGGGGAAACAGAATACTCCTACTACAGAGGGGTGAGACCTCCCCCTCAATGAGTGTCCTATATATGAAACTAAAGAATCTGATTGTGAGGCTCCAGTAATGCTGGAGCTTTTAGGAACGCAGAATACCCATTTATTGCCCTTTCTGATGCTAAACTGAATTGTTTGAAATAGAATTGTTTTTAGCATTTAAATGGTGTACTTATACTAAACTGAATTGTTTGAAATAGAACTGTTTTTAGCATTTAACCAGTGTACTTATGCTGAACGGAATTGTTTGAAATAGAATTGTTTTTTTATTTAACTGTGTAAACCAAAAACTGTAATAATGTTAAACTGAATTGCTTGGAATAGAACTGTTTTTGACATTTAAACTGTGTACTTATACTAAACAGAATTGTTTGAAAGAGCCTGTTTATATGTATAAAAATGGATCTGGTATTACACCAAACAAAACCAAAACAAATTTAAATCTTCATCACTGATTAACAATTTTGGCCAGACTCTTTGCTGATTTTCTAAACTGGAATGTCGACTAGGAAATTCTTGAAATCAAAATCTTATTCGTTTCGTTACACGGACTTCAAATACATCATTTTATATTTCTCATAAATTCATAATTTGTATTTCTTGTAAATTCAGCTTCTTTTCTGTCGAACTTGAGCAGATACAAGTATAAGAAATTAAAATAAAGATTTTACATCGCCCGATATTTTTGTCTATATATCAAAATGTTTTTTTTTAACTCTACGAGTAAAATAGGCATGACAAACACGTGCCACGGTGTAAAACCTTTATACAACCCTTCTGGATTTTGCCAAACCAAGCAAGTGAATTCGATCCGATATCTTTGTCTATATTAAAATGGTTTTTAATTCTTGGGGTAAAATAGGCGTTACAAAGACATCAAATCGAACTCACCTGTTTAGTTTGGCAAAGAGCCAAAAATGTTGTCTACCCAGTGAGAATTCGACTCACTAGTAATGGTCTGCTGGTCTTGCTTGCTAACCCTTACACCATGCTAAGTGGTTCCTGGAGACATAAGTAAATATGGAATTTTATCGCCGATATCTTTCCTCGAATTATTGTTAGGTGAACAAATATCAGCAGTTAAAACAAAAAATAAAAGCCATAAAAACGATAAAAATTTCATAGCAACACTTTTCACCAAGTCATTAAGTTGGTTAATGATTTAGCTTTCTGGCATGTCAACCCTTGTTGGGTCATTTTATGTTGAAATCATTTAACAATTTTCCTCTTAAAATATATACAGTTTAAAAATGAATCTTCTTGGATCATTTCATAATTAGTTGAAATACCAGCATTTTAAATGTAAATGCATTAATGTACTTCCTAATAATATTCAGAGACATTATCATCATCATGTCATGCAAATAGCACAGAATTTCCTGACTCTATCTCGCTATCAGACCCGATTTTCCATTGCTTCTGGCAGGTCCTCTACACTATGCAATATCCCTACAGAGATGACGCTTCAGGAAGTTCCTCTCGTCTATAAAATGTCCTTACAGAGCTGACGCTTCTGGCAGGTCCTCTAGACTATGCAATATCCCTACAGAGATGACGCTTCAGACTGGTCCTCTAGACTATGCAATGTCCCTACAGAGCTGACGCTTCAGGCAGTTCCTCTGGACTATGCAACGTCCTTACTGAGTTGACGCTTAAAGCAGGACATGTAGACTATGCAATGTCCCTACTGAGCAGACGATTCAGGTAGGTCCTCTAGACGTCTCTACAGGGCTGACGCTTCAGGTAGACCCTCTAGACTATGCAATATCCCTACAGAGCTGACGTTCAGGCAGGTCCTCTAGACAATGCAGTGTCCTTCAAGCAGTGTCCTTCAAGCAGGTCATGTAGACTATGCAATGTCCCTACAGAGCTGACGCTTCAGGCAGGTCCCCTATACTATGCAATGTCCCTACAGAACTGTCGCGTCTGGCAGGTCCTCTAGACTATGCAATGTCCCTACAGAGCTGATACTTCATGCAGGTCATATAGACTATGCAATGTCTTTACAGAGCTGACGAGGGCACCACTGGTGGTGAAACGGTTAGCAAGCTAGACTAGCGAACCTACACCAGTGAGTTCGAGTCTCATTGGGCGCCCCATTCATTCGGCCTTGTGCCACATCGAAGCAAGGAGCTTTGTAAATTACCCTTACAGAGCTGACGATTCAGGCAGGTTCTCTAAACTATGCAATGTCCCTACAGAGCTGACGCTTCTGGCTGGTCCTCTAGACTATACAATTCTTAATTATTTTAAACAAGCGAACACTTCTTATTTAGTTTCAATATCAATGTTTTAAGAGCCAATATATTATTGAAGTTTAAAATCATACTTAATTGCAATATCAATGTTTTAAGAGCCAATGAACCAATCTAGTTTTTAAGCTTAACAGAAAACTGTAATTTTGAAATTGATACGATGAATATTCTTAAAGGAATCTTATTTCTTATCTAAGAAGAACACCATGAATAGGACATAAATAAGAAGTAATCTGTTTTGACCTTTTGACCTTTTTAAATTCTTGTAAATTTCCTTTGATAAAAAGAATAAAAAATAGAAATAAGTAAATTTTGACCAAGTGAGATTTTTTATTACTTTAACACTTTGCTTTGATAATATAACATGATAAATAAAAAAAAAACGAAGATTTCCTCTATTCAGCATTTCCTGGCTGAATATAGGACAATCTACCGAACATGGTTTCAATTCCTGTTGCAATCTTTCTTACACTCTCTTTAAAAATGATGGTTTAGACATTATCGGGGAGAAATGTGTCTATATATAAAAAGAATCATCCCGACTGGCCTAATCATCTACTGTGAATGAATTTAAAAAACTAAAAAAGGGAAAAAGTAAGAGGCATTGTGTTAAAATGTATGAGGTACCAAGTAAGAATGGTATTAGATAGCAGGTAAAAGGTACCAGATGACTGGTAAAAGGTATTAGATAGTAGGTAAAAGGTACCAGATGACTGGTAAAAGGTATTTGATAGTAGGTAAAAGGTACCAGATGACTGGTAAAAAGTATTAGATAGTAGGTAAAAGGTACCAGATGACTGGTAAAAGGTATTAGATAGTAGTTCAAAGGTACTAGAAGACTGGTAAAAGGTATTAGATAGTAGGTAAAAGGTACCATATACCAGGTAAAAGTTTACCAGAAACCTGGTAAAAGGTACCGGTACCAAGAAAAGGTACCAATAGCAGTTCAAAGTTCCCAGATACCAGAAGAAAAGTATTGGATACCAAATTTAATGTATCATAAAACAGGTAAATGGTACTAAATACCAGGTACAAGATATTAGACACCAAGTAAAAGATATCAGATAGCGGGTAAAAGTTTACCAGATGACTGGTAAAAGGTACCAGATATCATGCAAAAGGCAACAGATACCAGATAAAAGGTCTTTGATACCAGGTAAAAGATATCATATACGACATAAAAAGTTACCGATACCAAGTAAAATGTGCAAGATACCAGGTAAAAGGTATTAAACATCAGTTAAAAGGTACCAGAGAGCATTTAAAGGGTACCATATATCGGATAAAAGGTATTAGATACTAGGTAAAAGGTACTATTGTTTTATATGGACTGAATATAGAAAATATAAAACAAAATAATTTCTTGTGACTAAAGATGATATCAAATATGCCTTTCCATGTTTTGTAAGGAGACAATGTCTTGAAGATTATATGACGGTATTTCAACTACTGTATCGTGAGTGTTGTGAATGCAGCAAACCCTTCACAAAGCGGCTTAGAGAGTGAACTTATTGAACCTATAGCAAAGCAACCAAACTGATCGGAGCTTTGCAGAAAGCCGCGATATGCACGGCAAATTCGCTAGTTTTTATAATATCCCTCGAAATGGGAATAAAATATTTTTTTTAATTTGGTTGACACAGACACGTCTGTTTATAAATAATTTATATATATATTCGCAGGGGATATCGAAATTGGATAGAGCATTTTCCTTGTTCACGCTCAAAACCCAAATTTATAATCTTTATTTAAACTATAAACCGCAATGAATTCCTTATATATATATATATATATATATATATATATATATATATATATATATATATATATATATATAAACTTATATAAAGGTACAATTTAAAGTATTTTTTATCTTTTACTTTTCTGTTATTTACCACCTCAATATAGTTTAAATTTTTTTCATTCGGAAATAAACTATGACCAAATAATGTAACTGTATGAAACTAAGTTGTGACCGTATTAGGGATATTTTACATCCTCGTCATCATGAATATAAGTTTTAATCAATAAGTTTTAATATAGTTTAACGTGCTTCGAACGTCGGTAGATTTAATGAAAAAAAATGGCTTTACGATGGCAAAGGATAGAAGCAGAAGATACCCCGCACGAACGATTACAGACGTGGACTTCGTTGATGACATAGCGCTTCTGGCGAGAGGGGGAATAGGCCTCCATATCAAAGCAGAAAAAACAGAGTTCATGTGATTTAATCAAAGAGGCAACTTCTCCTCACTAAATGGTAGATCTTTGAAACTTGTGGACAAGAGCACCTACCTCGGAAACAGCATCTCATCTACTGAAAATGACATCAACACGTGACTAGCGAAGGCATGGACAGTTACCGATAGACTATCGGTCATATGGAAGTCAGACCTATCAGACAAAATAAAGCGGTCGTGTCAATACTGCTGTACGGATGCACCATATGGTGGCTGACTAAGCATCTGGAGAAAAAACTTGACGGCAATTGCACAAGAATGCTGCAAGCTGTATTGAACAAATCCTAGAGGCAATATCCCACAAAAAATCAAAGTTCGACTTTAAATAGCCCTTAATAAGTTGATAAGCCGCTAAAGATATAAACCAAACCAATATCGTGACTAGAAGTGCTTATCTGGATTTGCCTAAAGTGAACTTTAGCAAAAACAGAAAAAAACAAACATTTATGGCTTTTTGCTTATTCAATTACAAGATTTAAACGGCATTTCAATCCATCTATGGTTATTTTATGCCTAAAAGTTAGGGAATTGTGTTCATTGTACATTTATATTTACATTTTTTGAATGGTTTCTTTTGCACACGGCTACATTATATCAACGACTTGTATCAAATAAAAATAATCTACGTACAGTTGTATGGTTTCAAGTATTCCAATCTAATACTAATAATTATATGGTTTCAAGTAATTATTTCTATTAGATAAAATTCATTTGTTTACGCAATTATTTGTTTTCAAGTAACTAATAATAATCCTTAAAAATAATTATAGTATCAACTAACTCTTTATAATACAAAGACTTTACAGTTATATAATATCAAGAATTTCAGTCGAATATGAATATTTTATCCAGGTTTGACCCATTAATGGAAACTAACAGCTTCTATCACTCCAAATCAGAGTGGACCTGGGAGTAATAGCAATGAAGATGTACTGCAGATTACCCAGATCTCCAGCACTGCAGTTTCACCATCAGAGGCAGCTTAGTGTCCTATTCAAGACATCTCTTTTTAGGGCGTTGTCTAGTAAATATTCTCAGCCTTGGTGACATGGCAGCATGATGCAATAAGGACGTTCAGTTTTATTTGATAAGTAAGATATTAATAAGAATAAAATTAAAAAGAGTAAAAATCACTCATTCTTTCTATTTGCCATATCTCACTGCCATACAATCGTAACCCTTTATGGAATAGTGGCTTTGTAATTATATGTGGATAATAAGACACACGGTATTTCAAGATTTTTTTCATCCAAAAGTTAGGGGGAGTATTACACACTAAAACTATTTAATAGACTTTCTTACGGGCCAACATGTTCAAAACGAGAGGACCGAAAGAAAGAGACATCTTTAGTCTAAACTGTAAATGCATTTTACGCCGTTTTAGAGGAATATGTATTTACGCAATCCTTCCAATACGAGCAGGATTTGACACGGGGTCAATTTTAAGCGAAGTTTGATTTGTTTAAATTTAGAGTTTTTCCTTCTCGTAGATCTGTTGCCAAATCAAGGTTAAAGATCTCGGTCTGCCCTACTATTTACCATTAATTAGAAGGGGAATAGTTGGATGCATACCTTTCCCTATCGTAGTAGTACTATGTGAAATGCAAACAAATTTATCCAGGTTTTAAACTCGAGTCGCTGTCTCTTTTCTTTTTTTTTTTTTTTTTTTTTTTTCGTTAATAACCATTACGCGATCAGCGCACCAATCTGCTGGCATGTGTGTGTTTTTATAACTGTGTTTCTCTCGGCGTGAACTCATCTTTCGGTGCCAGCTGGCTGTATTTTTTAGGGAACATGTTCGTGTGTTTACTCTAAATACTGAGTAAATTCTATGTTTTAACACATGATGTAAATCCATTTTTTCACTCGAAATCTTTCTTGATAAACAAACGTAACATGAATTCTTTACAATATTTCAAATAAGTCAAATGACGAAATTTAAAACAACAAACGCTGATTCACCAATTTAACGGCCAACTTTTTCTTGTTATACAAATTTACCCTTGGTTTTTGTATTTTATATTTTTAAACATTCATTGTTGACTTAACATCGCTAATTTCACCCCTCATGGTTCTGATGATGGTTCAGTAGAACCGAAACGCTATAGTGTCTACTTCTCCATAAATCTCCTTCCACTTGGATTATCTTGTTATCAATTTTTCTCTACATGATGTAAAGTACACAAATTTTGAGTCAGTACAAACTGAAAAAAAGTTGAACAAATGCGAAATTTGGGTTAAATTTAACCGCTACAAATTATGAAAAGTAAGTGCGTATTATACACGAATTTTTTTCTTTGCTGAAGTCCATAATCCAAAGTTACAGGTGCGTATTATACATATAAATGCATGTTATACACTCGTAATTACGGTAATTTGGACTTGCTTGAAGTGAATCTTATTAAGAAAAGAAAAGAAAATCATATTATGTACAGTGTTTTGGTTTATTTCATGAGTTTCCTCTTGGAAGCAATGGTGGGTAGTGTTGGACAGCAGTCGGGCGGGAGATGAGAGTGGTGAATAGTGGTGGGTAGTGTTGGGCGGCGGTCGGGCGGGAGATGAGAGTGGTGAATAGTGGTGGGTAGTGTTGGGCGGCGGTCGGGCGGGAGATGAGAGTGGTGAATAGTGGTGGGTAGTGTTGGGCGGCGGTCGGGCGGGAGATGAGAGTGGTGAGTAGTGGTGGGTAGTGTTGGACGGCGGTCGGGCGGGAGATGAAAGCTCGCTCGCCACGGTCCACCTCTATTCGCTACTTTAATTCTACATAACCAACGAAACTAATTTCCATAAGATTCAGCTCTACCTTAAACATCGACAATCCTACCGTTTCTCTCACTGTGTATCCAGAAGGAAAAACAAAATCACTTGATCTCAACTTAGCATATTTACTGTTGCATCATCATCATGTCTTGCCACAGGCACGGATATCCTGACCCTCTCTTGCCACTTCTCCCTATCGTTCATCGCCTCTGACAGGTCTTCAGGGCAACATCCCGTATCCTCACATAGCTGCTGGATGTATGTTCGAGCTGGTCGTTCCTCTTTTGCCCGGCCATATGTGGGGGTTCATAGGAGTACATCACTTATGAGCTCGTCCCTGCTTCTCCAGCAGTGACCTGCATGTCTGATTCGTCTAACTTGGATAGTTTTCGTGACGGGAGGCAAGTATAGTTGGTGCCTTGTGGGGTGTTGCTGCTAGGACTTGTTCAATATTGCTCTTGTGTAATTACCGTCTAGCTTCTTCTCCAGCCGTTTAGTTAGCATCCAAGTAGTGCATCCATACAGCAGTATTGATACAACCGCTGCTTGGAAGAAACTGCGTTTAATTTTATCGGTCAGGTCTGATTTCCATATGATCGATAGCCTATCGATAGCTGTCCATGCCCTCGTTAGCCGCGTGTCGATGTCCTTTTCGGTTGATGAAACGCTGCTTCCTAGGTAGGTGAACTTGTCTACAAGTTTAAGAGGGGTTCCATCTAGTGTAGTGATGTCGCCTGTTTGATTATAGCACATATATTCCGTTTTGCGTGCATTTACATGGAGACTAATGCCTGCGGCGGCTCGTTCCAAACTATGTAGTAGTGTTTCGGCTTGTTTGGGTGTATTTGCCAGTATCGCTATGTCATCGGCGTAGTCGGCGTCGGTAATTGTTTTTGCGGGTTGCCTTCTGCTTCTTTTCTTTGTCAGCTCGAAGAGGGAAAACGGAAACAACAAATACAGCCTACACAACACGTCAAATAGGAATGGACAACATCTAACAGATTTCATGATAGAAAATAAATTAACATGCCTCAATACAAACTGTTGCATACAAAGTAGAAAATTAATCAATAATCTTTTAAAAAATCCTTCTAATCTGAAGTCTTAAAAAAAAAATGCAGAAACGATGTCCATTTTTTCTTCAAGATAATGTAGTCTCGAGGGTGAGAGTGTAACATCAAAATGATTGTAGGAACATTTGACGAACTTCCATATACTCGTTTTGTTCACGTTCCTGCCGGATTTAAATCCTACTTAGTGTACGTGGATCTGAATAAATTCCTTGAAGTTATACCCAAAAAACACTTGTCAGCCCAGGAATATGCCTGGACACATCCAGAGTCGTAGACCCAAAGTCATGTCACATAATCCGTTATTTAAGTGGAGTTACACACTATTGGGCTGCTGTCTCTCACTTCAGCGAAAAAAATCACGAATAATAATTAAGTAGACAACTTGTTAATCTCTCTCTCTCTCTCTCTCTCTCTCTCTCTCTCTCTCCTTTTTCCTTTTTTCTTCTTTCTTTGCAGGTTTCTGTTCTTCAGGTTTTTCTTACGGCCCGGCATGTTATATTAACAGGCTGGTTTCAAACAGACTGAAGTAATGTAAACAAACAAAAAAAAATCCATTCATGGCTGCAAATGAAATTTACCTAAAAAGAGAATTAACTTGAAAAATTGAACAGAGAAAATAATACAATCATGTTGGTAGAATTTATCCGACATTATTTTAATTTCTTTCAACATTAAAATTCATATTTACACTTTGTCTTTTGCTAATACATGAATTATAAACGGCTGTGAGTTAACTTGCTTTTTTAATTTTCAATCGCTTATACGGCCTGTTTTGTTTACAGACTCAAACTTTTAAAAAAACTTTTTCTTTAGAAATCTAATAATAAAAGATTGTAAACAAACCAAAAAATAGTTATTAGAAATTATGTTGTAATGCAAAACAAATACTTATAACAAAAAAAAAAAAAAAGAAGACTTACAACAATTTCTCTATAAATCAATTTTCTTTTGACCTTTTGCCTTTTTTAAAAATATTTTACTGTATATTTTCGAACTTCATCTAATGCAAGTTTTTTTGTTGTTAAAAATTTTGCAGTAATCCAAAACAAATTAGTAAAAAAACTTACCTACAATTTCTTTATAAAACAGTTTTTTTTTTATCTTTTTCCTTTATTAAAAACATTTGACAGTTTGTTTTCAAACTTGATCTGATGCAAGTTTTTTTGTTGTTGTAAAATATATTCACAACAATTTTTGCTGCAAATTTAAGTCCCATTTTCAGTGAGTTGTTCACAAGTAAAATGTATATTTTGGCAAATAAGTTTCCAAAATTCTTTCAGCAAACTCTCTTATAGTGGATTCATTATGTCTTGTAATAAATTTATCTGCATAATCAATTATAGCAAAAAAAGCACAAACAAATTCTGCCATTTTACTAGATGAAACCATAAGTCTTCGTCGAAAAAGTAAGTCAAAATTCTGCTTCTCTGTAGTATCATCATTATATAGGTCTACTCTGACCAGGAAACACATGATGTATTAGAATGCAGAAAATGAAAGACGACTTCTTTGGCTAGATGGAACCGTGAGTTCTCGTCGAGAAAGTAAGTCAAAATACTGCTTCTCTGTAGTATCATAACTATCATGGTCTACCCTTACCAGGGAAAACGTTTCACATTGAAAACGTTCAATTAATTTTTTGTGATATAACCTGAAATGGAGTATGCCACTTTTTTTTCTTGTCTAGTTACAAAGAGAGTTCATATATTTCGGATGCATGCTGGGCAAAAATGTCAAGAAGTGTTGAGTTATAATTCTTTTGGACTGGCTTGAAGCTTTCCTCCCAAAAGTAAATATTTTCTTTTAAAAGAGACTAACAAGTCAGTATTCTTTTAGTGTTCAATAATTCATGGAGGTTCACCAAAAACCTATCACCACTCATCTGGTGATACTGAGAAGGTCCATTTTCAAGTGGATCACTTTGTAATCTACCCGTGAAAATGTACTCGTATTTTTTCCCTCTAAAATCTCTTGCATAAGCATAGCTTGTGCTCTCAAAGTTACAACAAAAACTTTGCAAATTTGCTTTGTGAGACAAAAATCTAATATCTGTAACCAAGACTCAACCCAATCAGAAAAATTTTTTAAGAAATTGATTTTCCCATCATGGAAATTTACTGCATTGTTCAAAAAATTAGTTATGCATTTTTTCTTGAAATCCTGATTGTCCACCAGCATAATATCAATTTAAGGAAGCTTGACATGTCAGTTCGATCAGGAAAGTAGCTCTCACAAGCTGTCATAGTTGTGTCATGAAAAATGGCAATAATTAAATTAACATTTTGTTTATTTTCACGAGGATGCAGTGCTTTGAGTGTTTGCTTTGAGATTTTACGTAATTTTTTTACCTAATTTAGCATCTAGGATGTTATCCTTATCATATATTTTGTGAATGTCAGACCAAGCTATACATCCATTCTCGGAAGAAATATGAGTATTTGATACTTCAAATGTAAAACTAAGAAATACAAACTTCTTTCTGTTCAGTAAACTATTCCGAATATTTTTTCATATATGTACAGAGTTAAAAAGCAGAAATATTTTGGGGTGAATTGGGATAAGATATGTAGTACTTTTTGTCCTCCTCAAACTTATCAAGTAAAATGTTAAATGCATTCACATTGGCTCCCCACTATGAAATTGTGTTCCTTTTTGAAGGTACATTTCGTATACCATTAAGATACCATCTTGAGAAAGGAGCAATTTTACAGTTGTAATTGATTCTACGCCACCTCTTTGAATTTTCTCGAATAAAGAAAAAGATCGTAATGAAAACTTTTCTACAAGTAAAATTTGTAGGCTTGTTTAGACGTATAGTGCAGTCATAAAGCATAACGTATTTGCTCCGCAGAAAATGAAGGACAATCCTTTTGTTTGTAATGTTATCTTTTTGTAACTCTTTTAGAATTGAGTGTGGGTTTTCTTTCAGCACATTTTGCATGTAATTTGGAAAATTTTCTAATATGCTAAATCTTGCAAGTTTAACATTGTGTCTATGTATAAACCTGTGTGGTAAAGGTATAGGACTTCCTTCACACTGGAGCTGAACATGAAAATTTCGATCAATACAAATACGTTTTTTATAGATGGAAAATGTGTTTCAGGGTCAAAGACTGTAATTAGAATATGATCTTCCGTTTTTTTAATTCAAAACCGGTAAGTCGTAACTTTTCTTCTTCCAAGCGATTTAAATCCTTTATCATGTCAGCTGAAAGAAAATCTTGTAATTCATCTGGTTGACGAGTAATCCATTAGAGTTTTGGAGTCTTTCTTAATTCTGTTGTAGTCGGCAAAAGAGACGATTTTCTTATTTTTCTGAATTGATTGTAAGAAATGGATGTAAATCCCACTTCTGTTTGTTTCACTTTCCTTTCAAAATAAATTTTTCATCAAAATGTTTGATACAGAATTTTTGTTGGAAACCACTCATTATAGTTAACAAATTTCACCCATTTCTCGAGGAGATCGAATTTTCCTAGAGGAAAAGAAAATGTCAATACTTTTGCTCTCATTGGCCAAGCGGGTAGAGTGTTCGCTAATCGCCCGGGAGACCGGGGTTCAATCCCAGGTCGAGTCATACCAAAGATTTTAAAAATGCTACTTGATGCTGCCTTGCTAAACATTCAGAATTATAAGGTACGGATCAAGGGTAAAGTGGAGCAATCCAGAGAAAGGAGTAGCGTCCTCCCTACACTTCTCTACACCTCGGTGTAGTATCTGTTGAAAAAAGAGTCTTCGGGTCGCCTTCGACTCAGGTCGTCAATCTTACTTTACTTATGATATTGTTGGGGTGTATCCCCCTACAGATGGACTCGCCCTCATGTGACATATACTGACTAAGCTCTCTTTTGCGCAGACTCGGCGAGCCTTCACCAAGAACGGACATTAATATCCATGATTGTGTTAAGCTAAGGAGGGGGTTTCTCTCAGCTATCGTTTATGTATTAACTATTTTCTTTCAATATATTTCTTATCACTCATTTCCGAGTCGTGTTATCATTTGAACCTCCCCTTGACCATAGCAGATATCTACTAGAACATCCAAATGCAACAATTGTGGAGAGGCAATTAATTATGAATTTGCAAATTTACCAAAAAGGCGGTATTGGCGATTGAGAATCAGAAAAGCAAGGTAAATCCCAGTTGTTTATGATTTGTGGACTAGTAAAAGACAAAGAGTAAATATGCATTTAATGTTAAAAGGAATTAAAATAACATCAGATCAATTCTACCAAACATGATTGTATTATTTTCACTATTCAACTTTTATAGTCAATTACCCTGTTCAGGTTAATTTCATATGAGGCCAGGATTGGATTATTTTTTTGCTTACATTACATCGGCCTGTTAGAAATCAGCCTGTTAATATAACACGCGGGTCCGTATTTACTAGATGGCTTCCATTGTATATATATATATATATATATATATGTATCAAACCAAACATTAAACAGAGCACAGCCCCCAGACACATGTGTACAAACAGAATCAAACTTCACGCACAAACTCACAAGCATAAACATATACGCTTCTACCGACTATCTAAACTTTCAATTCAGAGGGGGAAAAGAGAGAAAAGAAAAAAAACAACCTTGAAAATATATGAGTATACATGGATACACACACACACACACACACACACACACACATGGACAATTAACTCCTATAAGACATTCACAGACACAAATCCGGGAATTAAAAAGAATCACAATTCTATCAAAACAATCTCCACTATAAAAGCCAGAAAGACTGCCCTATACATTATTAGCCTCCTGAAGATGACTATAAAATCTGAAACACGTGTAGAGCATAGTTATATAAAATTAAATCAAATGCACCAAATTAACTTGTGGATCTATCAATATATATATATATATATATATATATATATATACTTTCGCCTTCAAAATTTCTAGATTTTAAATTAGTAGTATTCAAACTGACCCCTTTTTATTTTAATCTGAGTTTGTGGTGTTTAATCTTACATCCTTATATTAGTTGCAACTTTTTCTTTCTGATTTCTTACTGTTATCAATCTTTGAATATTTTTCAAAATAGTCACTTTTAGATTTGAATCTCAGCGCCAACAAATTCAAAAGACAAGCGTCTTTCTATTTTCGTAGAAGTTTTTATTTATCCATCTTTAGAGTCGGACTAATTACGTTTGCTTAAAAGCTCGACCATTTGGCTTTCGGGAAGGTTATTTTTGTTCTTAAGTTTACATAAATATTAGAAAAACTGACTTTACATCTAACGTTTATAAAAAAAAATATTGTGGCACGATTGGTGGCATTCGTTTCTGTGGGTGTGGGTGAGTGTTTGTCAGAGGATCTCTTTCTCTATTTTGGCACGAAACCCACACAAAGGGCTTGCGCGTGAGATTTTTCACAAGACCGGAAGAAGACGATGGAAGGCAAGGTCCCAAGACAGTCAACAGAAGAAAGCAGTCAAGGCGAAAAGGTGACGGTCCGAGAAAGGCTACTGCTAAGCAAGGAGTTGGGACCTATGGACTTGGAAGCCAGGTCAGCCAACGCTAGAAGATGAGTCAGCGTTCCTGGTGGCTGTGTAGGAATTTCGCTCGGATACACGCTATCGTTAACCTACGGAGAATCACACAAGAATGTCACAAACTTCTCTCTTCTTGCGCTCGGAGCTAACTCAAGTCCGTGTTTGTTCTTCTTTTCTTCCGCCCTCTCGGTTGTGTAGGTTGTGTCTTGTGCTTTTAAAGCAATGTGAAATGGCCCTGGCTGAAGATGAGAGAAACCACTAGACGATCGGATGGGCATGATTGGTTTAGAGGGTTGATGTAGTGGGGGCTGGCCAGCGGGTATATTGTCACAATATACACAAACAAGAGTACACATGTTTTTTTACATTTCAACTAATTAAAAGAGAAATTTCTTCTTCTTCTTCTTGAGAGTTTTTCACACCAGCGTTGGCTGAGGGTTTCTCACTGGAGTTTGAGTGACACAAGTCTCCTTAAGTCTCCAGGACTCTTCTCAGTATTCTGGCCGTAGTTTGGAAGGTCTCTACTAGTCCTCATATTTCCAAATCCTCCTGTCCCTGTACCAATCCTTTGGTGATTGTGCCAAGAGCGCCAATTACAATTAGTATAACCGTCACTTTCATGTTCCACAGATTATTATTATTATTATTATTATTAACTTTGCTACTACCACTACTATTATTATTAAAATGTTAGAATAATAAAAAAAATAAACGCAGAAATGAACACTAGAATGAAAGACGCTTCGCTTACAGTTCAAATAAAATAACTTAAAAGATCAATGTCAGTGGTAAATGAATATAGTTCAATTACTGTATCTACAATGATCGAGCGTCTCCCTGAAAAGAAATGTAAAAACGCTTTTACTGTAACTGTTGCAAAATAAATTCGATGCAAATTTAAAAGATAAGAAAAAGCAGATAGCGATGTACTAAGTAGAAGTACCTCTCTTTATATTATGTTAAATTATCAATAGATAAATAAATATTTTTAAAAAAGTCAGTCCCTTGTACTAAATCTATGAATAAGTTAAACATAATAGAGATATTTTTCATAAGTAGGGTTATTAAAGTTACATTTTTAACCAAAAATAACACATCACAATTAGATGTTTCATTAAAATAACAGACCGAAAATGCTCTCCGAGAATAAAGCAATTTATTATCCAGTATGCAACTGAATGATAATACGATGGAGGTCTCCGTTGTAGATTCCCTTGAGAAAATACACTACTTTATATATATATATATATATATATATATATATACGAGGCGCCTTCAGTAAGTTTTCAGAATGTTTTTGTATAGGTATTTAAGATTGTTGTAGACTCTTGAAAATTCAGTACGTTATTGCTATACATCTTATGAGATGATTGACCAATTTTTATGATTTCAGCTTCAAATGAACAGTTACAACAGCAATTGGAATACACCCTACTAAAGCCTGGTTGTCACAGCTGGTGAATTTCAAAAATACAATCTAGACGTGAGGACACTTTAGAAGAACGATATGCAATAAAATTATGTTTTAAGCTTGGAAAAATGCCTCAGAAACGCATGGAATGCTTCAGACTGCTTTTCGACTATCTTGCATGAATCGGGCATCAGTTTTTGAGTGGCATAAGTGATTCAAGGAAGGCAGGGAGTCTGTGAGGGATGATGAGAGGTGTGGGAGGAGTAAGGAAGTCAATACACCAGAGTTGATTGGCCAAAGGGTTAGGGTTAGGGTTACTATGTTGAGGTTTTAAGGGAGTTCAGGAAGAGATTCCGTCGGAAGAGGCGAACACTTTTCAAATCGGGTCAGTGGCATTTCCAGCAGGACAATACACCAGTCCACAACTCCATCCTTATCACAGACTATTTGACCAAGATGGGCATCAAGACAGTTTCCCACCCTTCTTATAGTCCAGAACTTGCTTCCTGTGACTTTGGCTATTCCTTAAGCTCAGAGGGTGTCGTTATGAGACAATTGAGGAGATGAAAGAGGCTGTGACGAAGGTCATTGACACGCTCACACAAGAGGACTTCCATGGGGCCTTCTAGAAGTTGTTGGAACGCTACAACATGTGTATTGAAGCCGGAGGAGATTACTTCGAAGGAGATTACTTTCATGAGTGTACTATCAATAAAAGTGCCCATACGAAAAAAGTCTGGAAAATTATTTAATGAACCTCGTATATGTATATATATATATATAAAGAGAGAGAGAGAGAGAGAGAGAGAGAGTGAGAGAGAGAGAGAGAGAGAGAGGATTTTATTATTTAAATGCTGTAGAGTTCGATAATAAATAAGGTGTTGTAACTGAACTATAAACAATACAATACAGGCATATTTAGTTTAAAACTAACGTTTTATTTTTTTAAAAATCAGGATTTAAATTATTTAGGGTTAATGCAATAAATATATATTTATATATCTGTGGGTGTGTTTATGTGTGAGAGCATGTAAATACACACACACACACACACACACACACACACACACACACACACACAAATGCGGAATATTTCCTAGTTGGCACCTTCTGGCTCAAGTGAACCGTTTGATATTGGATAATGCAGAAGTCATTTTCTAAAATACAACCATATTTTTTCCTCATTAATGATATTTTTATTTATTTATTTTAATCATTCTTCTTGGATAATTTCTTTTTTGCCACATTTCGCTTCACTTCTTGCCGTGTCATAAATTAGACCGGTCGTACTCAGTGTTGGTTTTGCGTGTTTTTTCCTATTTTCCTTGTAGTATGTTTTTATGGCGACTGTTCTATGATCTTCCATTTTCAGTTCAATGTGTAATCCGTGTGCATCACGTCGTTCAAGAAAACTGCAGTATTTCAGATGACCCAAAACAGAAAGAACCTTAGATAAATTGGTTAGCTTTTTGTTCTGCTTTTTGTAATCCTATGTGCTGGTTCATTTCTTAGACAAAGTTCAATTGAAGTGATCTTGCTGATTGGGGTCAGCAGAACTGTGTCATGATTTTGATTGATCATTCCTCGGACGATTCCGAGAGGACCAGGCGGGCAAAACTTCCCCCACCAAAAAAAAAAAAAAAAACAACAAAAAACAAACCCGCCGTTTCGCCCCGGGAGACAGACTGAGACACAGATCCATACAGAGGATTTGTGTGTTTTAGTATTCAGGATACCTGTCATAGATGAGTTTGATTCCCCTTCTCTATCAAGTCTCTTTATTGAATGGGGGTGCTTACTTTGGTGAATAATTCTATTCACGACTACAATTTGTTATCCGAGTTTTTTTTTTCACACAACGAGTCACTTCAAGACGACCTCGGTAATTCTGTATAATTTGCTTCTAACCACAAGCAATTCTTTCAGAAGCTGCGTCTACAAACTAACAAAGATGCTAGTTTAAAGTATAACTCGATTGTTTCACGATGACCGCATCTTCAAGATTCTTTTTCTCGTGAGCTTTTCACATCAGTTTTAACTGAAGGAGGCAACGATATATGAATGAATGAATTTTTCCCTCATCAACTGAACAAGAAAACATTTCAGATCTACCCGTTTATGAGACGAGTTCAAAAAACAAAAAAACCATGAAAAGCAAAAAACTTGCAACATCAAAAATAAATGTGGGCTGGATTTTTTTTCGTAACTACATGTCTGTCTTTTCTTCACCAGATTAGGGAAACTTTGGTCTCACAATTATCTCTGTGTCTTCTCAACTTTCATCGGCAACATTTTCTTTTTTAAAACTCCAGTATTGCAACATAAGTTTTTTCAAAGGTTTTAATATTTTCAGTTCATCTCTCATGTTCAAATTTTTTAAATCATTTTTCATAATGTTCTTTAGAACTGTTCCAAGTAATCATACAACAACCATAACCTTGATATTTCATAATTCTTTCAAAGAATAAAGTCGAAAAATATTTCTGGTATTATTTCACCCCTAACTGGTTTTTCATACCAATTTTAATTGGTGATTTCTCACTGAAGTCCGAGTGACAGCAAGTCTCTCTGGGTCTTTAGGACTCTTTTAAGTATTCAAATTGATCTAAACAGAATGGTCGTGATTATTCCTTTGAATTCCAACTCCTTTAGTTTCTATTAAAAGCATATACTTTATACTATATTTGGCATTAAATAACCAACAAAGATTGATATGCCATGAAACCAAACAAACTAACATACAATCCCTCTACATTTTCTCTTAAGTACAAGGCTTTGTAGATAGTTATCAATTCTCTCGTCCTTTGGTCCATTTGTCCAAGTTCCTCCCTTGTCCATTTTAAGAATGGTCTCGAGTACCTTACAAGAAGGACTGTCCAGGTATTTGATAAGCTTGATTTCGAGCAGTTTTCGTGTTCTTCTGAGGTGCAATTAATTTTCTTTCATCTTTGTTTTTTATGGAGTTTGCTTCCAATATTCCAACTGATTTTCGTTCTCTCCAAGAGTTCTGATGCTTTGGCACTTCAATTCCTTCTGTTGTTTCTTTTCTCCTCTTTTTCACAATAAACATAGCACATTTTTCAATGCAAACTTGCGTTCCTATATTCTGGCTGTATATTCTTGTTGTTTGTACCACGGTCTTCAGTTCTTTTTCATTTGTGGCAAATACCTTTATTAACATCCATGTACATTAGCGAATTAGTCTTTTCTTGTGATTTTGTAAATTTGTAGCCCCCTGAGCACTTCCTAATTATATAATGGAGTGACATCACTGTTATAACAAATAACAGTAGCGAGTGTGAGTCTCCTTGGAAACACTTCTTTAGATTTTCCCCTCTTCTATGGTTCATTCTCCTACTGTTAATTCCACTTTCCAGTTTTCCATGGCTTTCGTTTATGAATTTCAGATATTTTGAAAATTTTCAGACATTATATTATCCAATTTTGTAAGATCATATCATTGGCATTTTTGTAGTTAATCTATGCCATAGCTATATTTCTTCTTTGTTTTGACCTCTTTGGGAAAGTGCTGATCTGTCTGTAGAAGCTCATCTGTTCCTCTTGTTTCCTTGTAGCATCCATTCTGTTCTTTACGAAATAGTTCACGGCATACAAGCAAGTAATAGATTTATTCTCTTATCTGTACGGATAGAATTTTCCATATGATAGGTAAACACGTTATCGGTCTATAGTTGCTGGATGTGTCTCCTTTTGGGGAGTCTGTGGTTATCCATTTATGTATGCTTGCATCTTCTTGGTATTTACTCAGTTGCCGAACCAGTCTGTCGTGAATGAATGTGTATTTCTAAACCAGAATCGATGTATGGCATTATAGCCTGGTTTTTACAATTTGGCAGCTTCTTCAGTGTTGCTCTTAGCGTGTCCAGGTGTATGTTCACCTTAGAGCCTGCAATTCTTTTTCCTGTTATTCATCCATTTGATGTTTCTGTTCCCATATTTTACTCCAAAATTATTATGTTTCCTTTGCATCTGGTTGTTGATTTGTTGTTACTGTTGATCTTCTTCTTCTTCTTCTTCTTCTTCTTCTTCTTCTTCTTCTTCTTCTTCTTCTTCTTCTTCTTCTTCTTCTTCTTCTTCTTATTATTATTATTATTATTATTATTATTATTATTATTATTATTTACTCCTTTTCGAGATTTTCAAACCAGCGTTAGTCGATGGTTTTTCACTGGAGTTTGAGTGACAGCAGGTCTCTAGGACTCTTCTCAGTATTCTGACCGACCTTAACCATACAGTAGTTTGGATGTCCTCACTCATCATCTTATTTCCAAGTCCCATAGTTCTTTGGTGACTGTACCAAGAGCGCCTATTACAATTGGTGTCACCGTCACTTTCATGTTACGCAGTTTTTTCAATTCCCAAGCGACGTCAGGGTACTTATCTTTCTTTTCGTTTTATTTTAATTCTACTCTGTGGTCAGCCTGAACAGCAAAGTCTACAATTCGGCAAGTTCTCTTTTTTGTTGATAATTCCTAGGTCGGGTCGTCTGGCCGAGATTTGGTGATCCGTTTTTATCTCAAAATTCCAGGGTTGTGCATATACCATCTTTTAGTATGGTTATTATTATTAATAGTTGAAGTAATAGTTGTTGTAATAGTTGTTATTTGTATTTTCACGATATCTTATGATTGCAGCTTGAAACTGAGTGGTAGTAAGTCATCTAAGAGGGATAGAGAGGGGGGGAGAGAGCACAGCCTCTAAATTGTATTGATTTCATTCGTTGCTTGTGTTACAGTTGCAAAATCGAATTTTGTTGAATCCGATTTTGGATTTCTCTTTTTGGAATTGTTGTTTATCCGATATTCAAATTATCCGATATTCAAATTATCCGATATTCAAATATTGTCAGTTTTAAAGAATCGATCCTAAAACACGTGTTTCTGGGTTGCAATGATTAATAATGTCGGGGTAATGTGATCAATAAATTATTAGTCTTCGAAAAGTCTTGAACGTTTCGTTAAATACAATCTTCAGAACTCACATTTGCCCACAATATAGCTTTTCTTAAACGAAACTAATCTATCTATCTATCTATCTATCTATCTATCTATCTATCTCAGTCTATTCATATCTATCTATCTATCTATCTACTGCTATTCATATATATGTATGTAAGAAAGAATAATTTTCTGATTTGCAATAATCCTTCTTCTTCTTCTTCTTCTTCTTCTTCTTCTTCTTCTTCTTCTTCTTCTTCTTCTTCTTCTTCTTCTTCTAATAATAATAATAATAATAATAATAATAATAATTAGGAAGGATCACCTAATTTAGATTTATAGGTAATTAACAAAAAAAAAAAAAGAAAAAGAAAAAGAAAAAAGAACTTACTGTCTCGTTGATTTTGTCGTGCCGGTGAACCATAGAAGGAAGACAGAAAAATACTTGGACCTTGCCAGACAACTAAAAAACTGTGGAGCTTGAAGGACAGTGATACCTATTGTAATTAGTGCACCTGGAATTATCCCCAAAGAGATGAAGGTAGACTGAAAGGATTGGAAATCTGAGGAAGAATCAAAACTATCTAGACTACAGCATCATTAAGACAGGTGAGAAAACTTAGAAGACTCCTTAATACTTGAGGAAACTTGCGGTCCAAAACACCGCAAAGCCAATGTTAACGTAAAAATCTTGCAAAGAGTGAATAATAATAAAATTATATAAGGAGAAGGAGAAAGAAAAAGGAATGATAATAATCTTGGACTTAAAATTCAAACGGATGAACCACAAGACATTTCATGAGAAATAGTACTATTATTACTGATGGCAATAATAATATAATGAAGCAAGAGATGTTCTCCTGATGTCTCTATGAAATAAGCTTCGGAGTAAACGTCGGTCAAAGCGAAATGTATGAGTCTATGGATAAAGTGGTTATATGTTATATTGCTAAATTAAGAGTGCTCCATATCAATGATAAAGCATAAATAGATCTAAATTAGTATAGCGTAGACACAGAGTCAACAGGGCTTGGTAACTGTCAGTATCTCACTTATACAATCATCAAATGAAGAGGTTAGGGTTAGGCGAGAAAATGACAGTCATCAAGTGCTGTTGACTCTGTGTCTCTTCTATCCCTCTCTCTCTCTCTCTATATATATATATATATATATATACAACCAGTCAAAAGTATTTGGTCACAATTTTTTATTTCTCACCATAAAATCTATTTTAATGAAACAAGTTAATCAGCGCAATAGTTTACTTGAATTTAATATCTTATACTAAATACAAATCTTTCTGGGTTACATTAAATACAAATTAAAACAAAAAACACAAAAGATTTCTCAAACTTTTGATTCATCAACTTAGGATGGCCAAATACCTTTGAGTGATAGTGTGTACCCTTCCCCATATATATATATATATATATGTATATATATATATCATTAAGTCATGCTGATAGCACGGATTTCCTTGGATCTCTATTGCCATTCCTTCATATCGTCCATTGCTTTTATCAGGTTCTCTGAACGGCATCCAGTCTCCGCTCAGAGCTGATAAGATTTTGTTACTGGCCAACACTGGTGAGGCCACAGGAGAACGTCGCTTATGAATTTGCAAAGCTCAGCATGTCTTGTTTGTCTTACTTGATTGGTTTGTGAGATGAAAAGGAAGTGGCCTAACAGTTGCTGTTCAAAATATCACGCAGGATGCCTGTGTAGTTCCGGTATAGCTTTTACTCCAAGCACTTCGTTAAAGTCAAGATGGTGTAGCCATACAGTAGTATAGATAGGGTCACAGACTGGAAGTATACTTGTTTTATTTCATAAATACGATTAGATTTCCATATGGACAATAATCTGTCGGTAGCAGTTCATGCCTTTCCTATACGTATGTTGGCATTGCTTTCAGTCGATGAAATATTGCTACCGAGGTATTTGAATGGATCTAATAATTTCAGAGGGTTATCATTTAGTGTAGAGGTGGCATTGCCTTGCTTAAAACATGAATTCTGTTTTATCTGAGTTTACGTAGAGACCAATACCTCTATTGTCTGTAACATTAGGCTTGCGTAGGTGTATTTGCGAGAAGTGCTAGATCATCTGCGTAGTCTGAATTCGATATTGTTTCTACGGGATATCGTGTGCTTAATATATATATATATATATATATATATATATATATATATATAATCCTTATATCATAGTGATAGTAGATGCGTTCATGAAATTAGCTTTGGTCTGTAAGAACGAAACCACTTTCGATTCGCACTTATAATAATAATAATAAATGGTTGGTTGTTTAGCTGATTTCTTTTTTTAATGGTATATCAATCTACTAAGATTATGTAATGTCAAAACAAATCTCATAGAAGAACCAATAGACTTAGATTATATGTAACAAGTGGTATTATTTAACGCATCACTTCAAGGGGTGATAAGAGGGTTTATACTTTTCCCAAGGGCATTAGTCTTAAGTGAATGCAAATGGAGTTTGAAATCGCTTAGTAAAATATCACAGTTCAGCACGTAAACTACACCAGCACCGAGACTCTCTTTAATAGTCATAATAATAATAATAATAATAATAATATTAAATGAAGCTCGTTACAGTCCTCAAAGGTTTCGTAAGGGAACTGTAAGAGTTGAAAATCAGAGGACAAGCCGAAACCAACTAAACGATAGCATTATTAAGATTGGCCCATTTACTAAGAAGAATTCTGGAAATTTGAGGCGATTTGCTGTCCAGCGGAAAAACCATCATCTAACGTTGGTGTAAAATATTTTCAAAAGAGTAAAATAATAAATAAAAATAAACAGAATACCAAAATCAATATTGCACAGCAGACTAGCAAATGAAGGTGATGTGATGATAGAGAAGAAACCGGTTAACACATGCTAAGCGAATGTAGAAAACTTGCGCAAAGAGAGTGTAAGACTAGACACAACTAGGTGGGCAAGATGATCACAGGGAATTGTGCAAGAAATTGAAATTCAACCATACTACTAAATGGTATATATACAAACCAGAATTCTTCTTGGAGACTGAGACACAAACATTTCTATGAGATTTTGAGATACAAACATCCCCTATTTCAGCAAGAAGACCAGACCAAGTGATAATAAAAAAAAAGAAGAAAAAGGAAAGAACCTGGTGCAGAGTGAACTTTTCCGTCCCAGCGAATCATTGAGTGAAGATCGAAGAAAGCGAAGAGAGACAAGTATTTTGACCTTGCTTGAGAACTAAGAAAGCTGTCGAACATGAGGGTAACAATGATAGTAATTGTAATTGGCTTGTTTGGAACGGTTTCCAAAGGCTTGGTAAGGGAACTGGAAGAGATGGAAATGGGAGAACGAATCGAGATCATCTAAACTACATCATTGTTGAGATCAGGCAGAATACTAAGAAAAGTCCTGGAGACCTGAGGAGACTTGCTGTCTTTCAGACTCCAGTGAGACACCAGCAACTAACGCTGGCGCGAAAAACTTGTAAGGAATTTGATATTTAATATAATTATATAAATTTCTAGTATAATCTTTCTTCACTGGGTATGGAAATAGCTTTAACCAACTTTCTTTCATTCTTTCTTTCTTTCATTGGAGTCTGAAAATAAAATTCGAATAAAATCTCGTTTTGTAGGATGAATAAGATCACAACAGCTTTGAAGTTTATTTAAACCCTTTCGTCTATAAACAATTTTCACGGCTACAGTTTGGATTTTATTCAAGCAAAACGTCATCCATTTGGCAATAGACAGCGTTACCTTAAAACGTCCAACGGTCATATTGTCATTTTTATTCCCTTGTTTGAGTCTTTATTTGTAGTTTACTCGGAAAACATTTCAAAGAAAAGGATTCTGAGTGCATCGCAAAGCACATTTCGACTATCGCTCCTCAGTTCATAGCCTGATAATAGATTTATTGATCACTCATAATGTGCAATATCAACCAACCGAAGCGCCAACCACCGACAGTCGGTGTCAATTCATCAAAATGTCGGTTGAATTCTCAGCAGGTGTATGTATACACGAGAAAAACACTGACAGATATATATATATATATATATATATATATATATATATATTTATGTATGTGTATATATATATAAAGAGAGAGAGAGAGAGAGAGAGAGAGAGAGAAGGAGACAAAGAAGAGGAGGAGGAAGATAGAGCTACCCAAATAAATAAATACATAATAATACAAATGAAAATTTCTTTCTTTCACTCTAAAAGGCTTGAAACATTAAATGATTACTCTTAACAATACTTGAAAAGAAAAAGACCCAGTTTCATGTTTCGTTTTTCGTAAACACTAAAAAACTTTTGACAGATTTCCCTCTAGTTTTTCTCGTATGTTCTTTTGTATCAAATATGGACTAACGAAAACTGATGGCCAAATATGTATTTTTTATTCGTCTTTTTCGGATGAAGCGGAATAATTTTCATCATTTACTGGATTTGGACTGTTGTCTTCCTTTTTATTGTTATATTAACTGCGTTTCGGTCGATGCGTCTTTCGGTCTTCTTCAGGTGTTTCTAGTTGAACTTGGGAGCCTACACGAGTAGGACACAGGGCGTAACGGATGTAGGCGTTTGTTTAAAGAGCTTCAAAGTGAAATCATCGGGAAGTTGTTGGTTCAATCCCGACTACCCGTAAATAACAAAGAATACTTAATATAGATTAACTCTTGTACCTGTTCACGGTAAACAGATTTAGAACAATCTACATTATCTTATGGATTAGATAATGTGTTCGGTTCGAGGTTCCGTGTAGGCTCCGTTGTTTGATAAGAAATACCTGAAGAAGGCCGAAGGAGGGATCGGAACGAAACGTTGTGACAATGATGATAAAAGATGAGGGCAATAGTTCAAATACAGTAAATGATAAAAAGATATATACTTTCCTTCTCTTAGTCCAGTTGCCTAATTAAACTCAGTTTGCCGAATTATTTTACACACAGCTGAATTAATGGCTTTTTAAATAGTTTTAGTACGAATTGAAACTCAAGTTGTCTCGTCTTCGATCTGAACTCTGTCTCTATGTCTGTCTGTCTGTCTGTCTCTCTGTCATTCAAAGAAAAGAATATGCAACATCACCAGTTAATTTTTCGTCTCTTCATTTATAATATACCAACTCCTCAAAAACATTGATAGCCTAAAACCAAACTTTTTCTTTCGGACATTGGTCTAGCGGTTAGAGTGTTCGCCAATGGCCCGGGAGACCTGGGTTCAATCCCAGGTCGAGTCATACCAAAGACTCAAAAAATGGTATTTGATGCTTCCTTGCTTAACACTCAGCCTTATAAGGTACGGATCTAGGGTAAAGTAGAGCAATCCAGGGAAGGAGTAGCGCCCTCCCCTACACCTTGGTGTAGTAGCTATCGAAAAGGGAGCCTTCGGGTTACCCTCGACTATGGTCGCCAACTTTACTTACTTATATCTATATATGTATGTATATATAATCATCCACTGCGAGACTGATTCGTTGTATCACAACTCCTCAGGGTAGCTAAACACGCGTGATGCTTCAAGCTGGAATAGAAACCTAGCATAACTTTATGTCAGTCGGATATCTTACCCCTAACCGTGTAAGCGAAGGAATTTTATACGTATATATTCAGATATGCGCTATTGGCTACCGGAGAGCTAAATTCATAAGAAGAGCTTTGCATTTACGCGTATGTGTTACCGGCAATTCCTCAATCGAGATATTCATCACTCAAGGATATATATATATATATATATATATATATATATACCCACACACATATGTATATGTATTCATATATTCATACACACATATATATATATATATATATATATATATAGCATCACGTCGTGGTGCTCGCACGGATTTCCATAAATCTCCTTCCCACCATCCGTCTCTATCATCCATTGCTTCCGCATGTTCTTCCAGGCTGTATCCTGTGTCCGTACTGAGCTGTTATAGATAAGTTCTAACTGGTTTTCCTTCACTTGCGCCTGCGTGTGAAGGGCTCCATAGGAGAATGTCGCTAATGAGTTCGTCTTTGCTCCTCCAGGAGTGTCCTGCATGTCTTGTTCGTCTAATATATATATATATATATATATATACACATAAATATATACATATATATATATACATGTATACACACACACATATATAAAATACAAAGAATAAAAAAGGAGCATTTCTTCATGATACTGGTCTTTGATTACAAAAACTATGTTTTTTTTGTTTTTTTTTTTTCGTGTAGGGGTTCACAAACTATACACCGTGGCCCACTGGTGAGCCTCAAACTAATGTTTCAAATGTAGTGAAAACGTATACACAAAACAACAAAAAAAATGACTCGTCTTGCAGTAGAACATTTTCAAATTTAAGACAAAAATTGACATTCTAATTTTTGTAATTAAACATAGAAGATGATGATTGCTTTTGAAACCTTTTCATTAGAATATTGAAACTATATAGAATATTTCTATATCCAGTGATCAAAGACATAAAATCTACCCCAAAATTTGCTGATTGAAATATTTTGTATTTCTATTAATGTAGAGAAACCTTCAACTGTGTAAAAATTATTTTGATCCAGTTTTCTACTTTATATTCATGTGGATTGGTATTTTCTTTTTTTTTTTTACCCCACCCACTCGACTCCTAGTCTGCTGAGGCTGAACAATACATCGACTGCATCTTTGCAGAGGGGTAAGAACTCCCAACGAGTGTTGCAAAACAATCTGACGGTAAGGGCCTATTAATGTGGGAGCATTGAGGAATATGGAGTACCCCTTCATTGCCATTGTTTCCTAGTCTACTCTGACCCGAAGCGGTAGCATCTGAAAGGGTCCCATCTATTGGTGAAATAAAACCTTTTGACTTTTAAACTGAATGCAAACAAATGACTTATGCTAAATTGGATTGTTATAACTGCGGGATCATTTAACTGTGTATACACAAATGACAGAATGTTTAATTGAATTGTTAGTGATACATAGCAATAATTGGAACCATTGAATTTTGCTGACTTCTGCTAAGCTGAATTGTTAGAAATAGAACTGTTTGATCCTTTAACTGTGTGTATCTACGAAATGTGTTTACAAAACATATTTGATATATTTGTAAAAATAGAATTAGGAATTTAACAACCAACAATGGTTGATATGTCATAAAACCAAACTAAACCAATCCCCCCACCCAAATTAGTGGGGCTTAGAATATGTTGACTGGAGCCCCTGTAGACGGGTAAAAATTCTCTAAAAGGGTGTGCCCAGGGTATGACTCTAAACTTAACCTGATAGTGAGGCTCTAGTTCAGGATATTTAGAGAGTGTGACGTAGCCCTATATTGCCATTACTCGCAGTTCCATATTGAACTGGAGTTGTTGTATCTGTTAGAGCTCCAGCTATTGGTTAAGTAGTCTTGTTTAAAAATTTGGAACTCTTGATGTACTATAGTTGAAAATTACTTGTATTAAAAATAGTTAACTGAAGCTAGAATTATCTACAGGGTGCGGAAGCAAAATTAGGGATATTCTAGTAAAATAATATACAACTTTATTATAAAACAAGATTAATTTTAATTTAAAAAAATAAACAACAAAAAAATGAGATAGACATGAAACAGTAAATATACTCAATATGGCCGCCATTTTTTTTTTTCAATTATTGAATAAATACGTCTTCGAAACGATTTGCATGCCTTTAAAATAAATTCTTCAGACATTTTATTCCATTCCTCCTCGATATCTATCTTAAGTGAACAAATATTTGGGTGGGAAGTAGCATGTTTTGTTTTCTAAAACATCCCACATAGTATAATCAAGGGGGGTTAAGGTCTAGTCTTAAATCTTGTTTAATTGCTGTCCTCACAGTTTTCTCGATGACTTTCAATTCATTAGCGTGCTTTGTAGGATCCTTCTTAATCGCCGTAGCAATTAAAAAGCCTTCTTTTCATTTTTTGTTCAATCTTCCACTCCCTCTTTTCCTTAAAAAATTCTTTTTCTGTCAATTTTTTTCTTCGCTTTGTATACGGTAGAAACTTTGGCTTGGTTTCGGCGTTAAGCAAATCATATATTCCTTGTCGTTTCTTTTCTTGTGCACTCATATTGGGCTGAATTTTAATTTAAAAAAAACTTGAATAATAGATCTAATCATGAAAATTTAGATTTATCGCTTTTTCTTTCAAAAATTGAACTAATCAGACTAAAAAAGAAAAAAAAGTTTTAAAAATCATTCCATATTTTGCTTCCGCATGTTGTACAAAGGATTGTTATTATTTGTTACTTGAAATCATACGAGTGTGTACAAACAAAGGATTATTAGGAAATAGAAAGAGTTACTTGAAAACATATAATTATTTGTATTAGATAGGAATACTTGAAATATGACTATGTGTAATACTCTTAGGAAAGAACATCACAAAAAATTGTAATTATGAATGTACAATGAACGGGATTCCGTTACCTTTAGGCATAAAATGATCCGTCTCAGGCACAACGGAGAATGTTATTAGACACAAATGAAAAAGGAGGAAAAAGAAAACGGAGAGAAACGTTTGAGGAAATAAATAAACACTGGAGAAGGAGTATTGTCAATAAATATATAAATAAGAAATGTCTCTTGATAAACAAACATGAATAAATAACAGTATAGAGTGAAAACATTTGAATTGTGACTAAGAAAAATAAAACTTTAGATGAAATAAAAGTTACGCAGCCATAAGAAAATTAGAGACAAAAACAAGTGGGGATCGAAAGTCGTAGACTAACATCGAAATAGAAAAACACAATATTCCTTGCTTCAATTTAATTCCATACTGGACCCCAAGTTCAACGGATGTATGACTGGTTGCCTTATCAAGATTAAAGAACCTAGTATGCCCTATTATTTACTCATAACGTGATGTAAGACAAGGTCAAATATAAAGCAGAGTAAAGCAGGTTTGAATTCAGAGTTTTCTTTCTCCTAGACTGGTTAGCAGATCAAGGCTAAAGAGCCTAGTCTGTCCTACTATTTATGCATAACTGGTATGAGAAAAACTGGTTTGCATTCAGTTTTCCTTCTCCTTCTCCGAGGCTAAAGAACTGAGTTTTAAAATTTATGCATAACTGCGGGGGGGGGGGGGGGGGCGGATGGATTAACCATTAACTAAATGCGCATCTTTAAGAAGAAAAAGTATAATTCAATTTTCGGTTAATGCGAAATAAATAAAGCTTAATGAGGAGAATTAGTATAGGGTATCGTGGATTTTAAAAGTGAAAAATACAGGTTAAATTCTTTTAATTAATTATAATTTCTTGTTAATCTTGACATTTGCTGCCAATCAGACAACAAATGTATTACACTGTACAATGAATGGCAATTGAGATGTGTTGTGTTAGATCGTTTCTGAGGTGAGAAGCTCTTCTACCAAAAGGTTTGTAGTGAATGGGGGCGATAAACTCAGTATTTTCGACTTTCACGATGAACTTGATTTTAAGAGATGCATATAAAAATATTTTGCCATATTTTGATACATGCTAATTTGTGACGCTTGTATCACATGACCGAAGCAGTTGAAGCCATAGCAGGTCACCACCGTCACTGGTTAGTAAAATTGGTGACCTTAGTCGAGGGTGACCCGAAGGCTCCATTTTCAATAGCTACTACACTAAGGTGTACAAGAGGGCGCTATTCCATTCCCTGGATTGCTCCACTTTACCTAATAATGCTCAGTGTTAAGCAAGGCGGCATCAAGTACCATTTTTTGAGTGTTTGGTATGACTCGACCTGGGATTGAACCCCGGTCCCCCGGACCGTTGGCGAACACTCTACTCGTTAGGCCAATGGCCCCGCGTTACTTTTACACCGTCACTGGTAGTACGTGCAAATTTGCGGCGTTTGTATCACATGACCGAAGCAGTTGAAGCAATAGTAGGTACCCACCGTCACTGGTGGTACGTACAAATTTGCGGCGTTTGTATCACATGACCGAAGCAGTTGAAGCAATAGTAGGTACCCACCGTCACTGGTGGTACGTGCAAATTTGCGGCGTTTGTATCACATGACCGAAGCAGTTGAAGCAATAGTAGGTACCCACCGTCACTGGTGGTACGTGCAAATTTGCGACGTTTGTATCACATGACCGAAGCAGTTGAAGCAATAGTAGGTACCCACCGTCACTGGTGGTACGTGCAAATTTGCGGCGTTTGTATCACATGACCGAAGCAGTTGAAGCAATAGTAGGTACCCACCGTCACTGGTGGTACGTGCAAATTTGCGGCGTTTGTATCACATGACCGAAACAGTTGAAGCAATAGTAGTTACCCACCGTCACTGGTGGTACGTGCAAATTTGCGACGTTTGTATCACATGACCGAAGCAGTTGAAGCAATAGTAGGTACCCACCGTCACTGGTGGTACGTGCTAGTGTGCAGCGCTTGTATCACATGACCGAAACAGTTGAAACATTGGCAGGTACCCACCGTCACTGGTGGTACGTGCAAATTTGCGGCGTTTGTATCACATGACCGAAACAGTTGAAGCAATAGTAGTTACCCACCGTCACTGGTGGTACGTGCAAATTTGCGACATTTGTATCACATGACCGAAGCAGTTGAAGCAATAGTAGGTACCCACCGTCACTGGTGGTACGTGCTAGTGTGCAGTGCTTGTATCACATGACCGAAACAGTTGAAACATTGGCAGGTACCCACTATCACTGTTAGTACGTGCTCGTTTTCGGCTCTTGTATCACGTGACAAAAGCAGTTAAAGTAATGGTATCAGATTTCACTGGTAGTACCTGCTCGTTTGCGACGCTTTTATCAGATGACTGAAGTAGTTGAAGCAATAGCAGGTACCCAAGGTCATTGGCAGTTACGGGGTAGCTCGTGCGCAAATATTTTAGATATTGTTTCACTCTGTATATTATTTGAAAGATGCACAGATAAACGGGGAACGAAATCTTAATCAGGAACTTATACTTTTAAAATTCGAACTGGGCATAACGTCCCCATTGATGCTATCAAAAATATTTTTTGTGCAAAATAAAGGTGCAGTATCCTGAGGATTCAATATATTTCGCTCGGGTTGCAAGAACCTTGGTGATCAGGCAAAGTCTGGTAGATCTAAAACTGTAGATTCCGAGGCCGTGCTCTAAGTTATATTAGTTGAAGAGTATCAGGCGAGAGTGGCATCTCACAGTTCAGCGTGGTTTGTTACCATTACGACTTCAGCAAAATCATTCCGAGCAGCCGAATTGTGTCTCACTTTATTAAAATATTGCAAAGATTTTGATTCACCTTTGTACATATTTAATTGACACGCAATATAGATATGTATTCGTCAATTTATCAATGCTATTGTCATATTAGATTGAACCACATGATTTACGTGCTGATGGGAATTGTATCTATTTGCATTTTTCATTTTAGTATTCGAGTTTTTTAGTCAACAAATTTATTATACAAATTGTTTTCTATTTTCAAAATACAAATTGTTTTCTATTTTCAAAATACCCGAAGAAAAACATTGTACTTGCTCAGAATATACCCCTGAGAAAATATCTGCGGTAACAAACAAAATTATATAGAAATGTCATATTTACATTTACTATCCAGAGGAGACGCTGGTGGTGTAACGGTTATCTATAGATATGGACACGGTGACTCGAGTTCAAATTCTGGACGAGAGTGCTTGCATTTCACATAGCCAAAATACCTTTTGGAAAGGTGTAAATCCAGCTCATCTCAATCCAGCTATGTGTAAATAGTAGGGCAGTCTAGACTGTTTAATTCTGATATGGCAACCGGTGTAGGAGAAAGAAAACTATGAATGCAAACCTGTTAAACTTTACTGACAAATTGATCTTGTGTTGCATCCTAATCGTGCGGAGGGTTGGGTAATACTCACATCCTTTCTTGATACATTTTCGTAGCAATGAAAAACAACTAATTGATTTATTAAATTTCCGAAACAATTAAACAAATTAGTTTTAGAATAGTTTTAGAATAACGCAATGTAAATCATTTCATTCACTTCATTCTTTATTCCAATAATCCAAATTATTCAATTCCTAATCCCACGGGCTCACTGGCGTTCATATCAGATGGGTGTTATCATGCTTATCAGCTGGTCCCGGGGAGCCGTACCCTCAGGCAATACTTTCTTGGCAGAGTTGAATTTATCGCTTAGCACCTGAGGCAACCTAAAATAGAAAATGTCGGTAGGATCAAGCATGAGTCTCGATTCGTGCGTGGCCTCCTACTATAAAAATGACCTTGTGTCAAATCCGACTTGTTGGGAAGTCCAAGAAATATCAATCCAAATTATTCATCATTAAGATTTTTTGGACAATTGTCTTCATCATTATTTATTTCCACAACGTTTCGGCTGATATGTCCTCCGGCCTTCTTCAGGTGTTTGTCGAACTCAGCAATTTTCACGGAACTTCGAACTACGTCCTTTATTGAATCCACGGGGTTCTGACTCCGTTAGCCATAACCGGGTACAAGTGTTAAGTATTCCTGTATTGTTTATCGCCTGCAGTCAGGATTGAACCTGCAACCTCCAGATTATTGTCTCCTTAGAAGCCTAGGGAATCAACGCTTATAACCGTTAACCCATGTGTACTTGACTAGGATTACTAATATTATTTATCATTTTTTTAACCTGTGCTCATATTCAGATTTTTTTATGTAGCCTTTTTAATTATCGGTTCCCATATTGTATTCAACTCTATACTTGGTCTACTCAGCAGGTCATTGTAGTCCAACATATGTGCTGATTCCTCAAGGCGTCTAATCCTCCAATGTTCAGCCCTATCAATTATTTTAATTTCATCCCATCAAGTTTTGTCTCAGAAATTTAGACAACCAAAAATATTCAATTCAATTTTTCTGCGGCATTCCCTTAATACCGTGTTAATTTCTGTCTCTTAGTTTTTTCACTTCTAAGGGAGGGTGTTTCATGAAATACAAAAATGTCAAAGATCTTCCTGTATTTCGTTAATCAAATGAACGCTCTGTTAAAATTTATACAGATAACCAAAGGTTATCTATCTCTTTCTTTTTAATGTCTAACTGACCCATTCAACGATTTCATATAACTTTAATCATTTTAACTAACACACCTGATTGTCCAAGTGATTTTTAATCAATTCATCATATTTCTTCTCATTCTGTTATATTAGACAAGAAATCATAATTGTCAGGAAATGTTATTTCGAGGGAAATTTAATTTTTCATGTCAATAACACGAGTGAATGTTTCCAACTGATTCTTTCCTTTCTCTTGTTGCTAACAGGGTAATCAAGAGTGACCTCCCTTATTTTATGATTACCTTCCTTTCTAGGGAACTCTTTACTTAAGTAACTAACAATAAAATCTCACACACGTGTATCAGTTAGTCTAAGTAGAATAAAGCTTTCTTAAACCTTACTGGGGGTGTCCTCGTGGTGTAATGGTTTAAGCGATGGACTGTGGAATCGTAATACGCGAGTTCGTACTCCAGTCGCGCTATTACGTTCACTTTTGGGCAAATACCCTTGGGAAAGGTATGAACGCTCTTATCCTCCCAGCTATGGGTTAAATAGTACCACTTCTGTTCTTCTAAGAGAATGGCTTTGGCATTAAATAACCTAAAAAGAGTTGATATACCATTAAACAAAGAAACCAAACCAAACCAAATCAAACCTTACTGTTGTTCACGTTTATCCTTACACGGAGTTTTTGTTGTATACTGTAATTATTCGTGTATAACACGCACTCGTGTAAAATGACCCGACCAAAATATCTAAACAATGAAATTCTGACAAAATAAAACAAAACATACCTTGTTTATTATATACATCTATATTTTGGAATTTGTAACAGCTAAATTTAATATTGCTCCGACTTTTTGAAAGGAAACACTTATCCAGAATTTAGAGCAAACGCATGGATATCATCATCATCATCATCATGTCATGCCGCCAGCACGGATATCCTTGACCATCTCTCGCCACTTCTCCCTATCATTCATCGCCTCCGGCAGGTCTTCTGGGTTACATCCTGTGTCCTTACATAGCTGCTGTATGTAAGTTCGGGCTGGTCGTCCTGCTTTTGCTTGGCCATATGTGGGGGTCCATAGGAGTACGTCACTTACGAGCTCGTCCTTGCTTCTCCAGCAGTGTCCGGCGTGTCTGGCTCGTCTAACCTGTATAGTTTTCGTGCTGGGAGGCAATCGCATAAAAATGCCACGAGCTTGTAGTAAAAATAATATCACACTAGGAGAAAAAAGGCACGATAAACAAACACACGTTCCAGTGACTATTTTTCTGTTATAGCATAAAACAGAAGTGTTTGTTTATACGTTAGTTTCAATCAGAGATATAACTTACCTTTGGTCATAATGTGATACACCCTAGCGGCCAACGCCCGACTATATCAACTTCTTTAAACAAATACTATTCATGGCCAGTGATTCATCTAGTGGTTTCCGCCGGGGTATTTCACATTTCTTTACGGCCACAAAAAATACAACCGAGAGGGTGGAAGGAAGAAAAAACAAACAATATGGATTTGGGTCAGTTCCAAGCACAAGAAAGGGAGTTTTGTGTGACTCTGCATTCTTCGTGCATCCGTAGACTCTCACCGGCGTGTATTTTGCGCGAAACTTCTTCAAAAGGCACCAACAATGCGGACATCTTCTCGCGTTGGTTAACCCGGCCTTTGTGTAGCTCATCAGGTCTTAGCAGTCGCCTTTCTGACTTCTGTTGACTCCCTTCTCGGCCCTGCTTCCATCTTCTCCTGCCTTCTTCTGCTGACTTTTGTCAAATACCTCTCTCTGTCTTCCTTTGTCAACTCACCCTTTGTCTTCTCTCGGACCTCTTCTGGTCTCGCAGGAGATCTCGAGCTCAAGCCCTTTGTTTGGGTTTCGTAGCAGAGCAGACAGAGAGATTCTCTGACCGGCGCACACACACACAGCCAACTGTGACAGTGCCATAAAATATTTATCCCAAGACGGGAGTTTAATTTTCGCACGTGTGAAGTCGGAGCAGTCCGGCACTTGATCCCTTGCAAAATAAGTTCCAGTTAAGATTCCTTCTTCGGGCACATGGGGAACTGGCAGATAATGTGGGGGTTAATTTGGGGTTAGACTGACCGCCGCTGGCAAGGGATTTCCAAATTTCACGTTACACTCACACCCACCAGGCCACTACCTCTTCCTACCACCCCCAGGATAACGGAAGATATGGGCCTCCAGTTTTAGATATAGAATTATTATTTATCGTAGTCGACAATTCCAATTCCCGTGTAATGTTTTTTTAAAGGCGAATAAGACATTTAGCGAGAATAAATCGAGGCGAAAATGAAGCTGAAAAGGAATATACAGAAGAGGGCAACTCGATAGGCAAACAACACAACGAATAAGTTTCGACACGTGGGGACATTAAAATATAACAAGGTTTTTTTTATACGCACGGACACAAGCAAATTTAAAGTGCCGGCTATAGTACCAGCAGACAATATCAAATACAAACAAATGTCTCTCTTTCGTTTTCTTTTCTCTCTTTTCTGTCTTTTCTCTTTAACCTTGAGAAGGTAGCAAAATCCATTTAGGTGTTTAGAGTTCATGAAATGAATCTTTTTATTCTATTTCTATTCTTTTTTTCATGCATATAATTCTTTATGCTTCTTTCTTTAAATTGAGAGGGAGAGCATACAATTGCAATACATAGGTGGGGTGAAGGGAGAAAACGGTTTTAAGGTTTACTTAGCTTCTTCGACGGGCTACTTCACATAGTCTTTTCTTTAACGGGCTAGCGGGATTCTGTGGTGCTTGGCTTGAAGGCACTTTATCTTCTTGTCCAACATTCTTTCCGCTTTTACCCGGAGTTTCGGCGACAGTTTCAATACATCTGGTCACTCCAACTGCTGTCCTGAAACCCGGCTCTGCTTCTTCGCCCGGAGTTGTGACATCAGATCACCCGTCCTCTCACGGCGACCTCTGTCCCGAAAACTGCATTCTTCATTCCTATTTCCGCTGAGGAAAAGGGTGCTTCTGGCTTTAGGGTTCTGGCCAATCATTTAGCCTCTTTCTTCTTCCTTCACCCTGTCAGGCGATTTATTTGGACTACTATCATGACCTCAATGTTCCCCTTCTCTGTCCAGCCGGTTGATGTTAAGGAGTGCAGATAGCTTGACCTACATTCTAATTTCCTCTTTTAACGGTCAATCTTTGGGGCCTGTCAATTCAAACACGGAGGGGGAGGGGAAATTTCTTATTTCTCCCCTCGCAGTGGCAGACCACGTGACACAACGCAATGAATGGCTACATAGTGTCACAATATCGCCCTGAATATGGTGATAAATGTAGCTAGATAAAAAGTTATTGTTTAGTTCTTGCGTATAATACACATCCCAAACTTTTAGGCTTAAAATTGGGGAAAAGGTGCGTGTTATACGCGAATAATTATGGTATATAAATCTGTTTATTTTACGGAAGACCATAAAATTTTTTAAATAGCTTCTTTTCCGTCAACGTTTCATTTTCAAACATGAAGCCAGAGACCATCACTAGATTGTTTTAACCAGTAAAATTTCCTTTCCGTTTCGTTTTTACCTTATCAGATTTAGATCAAAATTGATCAGATTTAGATATTCCTCAAAGGATAAGTAGACACAGAGATTAGACACAAACATTTATAATTTTGATTACTTGATTAATTAACATCTAACCTGTTTTCAATGAGCATTACTGTCCCTGCCAAATAGGAATTAGCACACTTAGACTATGTTAACCTTGATTTTTTTATTGCACATCTGTGTTGAAATATCATATGGGAATACTATTAAAGTCATGCAACTGTTTGCAAATTATTTGTTTTGGATAGGAAGATCATTGAAATATGAGATATTGAAATATCATATGGGCGATATTGAAATATCATATGGGAATACTATTAAAGTCATAAAACTGTGTGCAAATTATTTGTTTTGGATAGGGATACCATTGGAATACGAGATATTGAAATATCATATGGGAATACTATTAAAGTCATGCAACTGTTTGCAAATTATTTGTTTTGGATAGGAAGATCATTGAAATATGAGATATTGAAATATCATATGGGCGATATTGAAATATCATATGGGAATACTATTAAAGTCATAAAACTGTGTGCAAATTATTTGTTTTGGATAGGGATACCATTGGAATACGAGATATTGAAATATCATATGGGAATACTATTAAAGTCATGCAACTGTTTGCAAATTATTTGTTTTGGATAGGAAGATCATTGAAATATGAGATATTGAAATATCATATGGGCGATATTGAAATATCATATGGGAATACTATTAAAGTCATAAAACTGTGTGCAAATTATTTGTTTTGGATAGGGATACCATTGGAATACGAGATATTGAAATATCATATGGGAATACTATTAAAGTCATGCAACTGTTTGCAAATTATTTGTTTTGGATAGGAAGATCATTGAAATATGAGATATTGAAATATCATATGGGCGATATTGAAATATCATATGGGAATACTATTAAAGTCATAAAACTGTGTGCAAATTATTTGTTTTGGATAGGGATACCATTGGAATACGAGATATTGAAATATCATATGGGAATACTATTAAAGTCATGCAACTGTTTGCAAATTATTTGTTTTGGATAGGAAGATCATTGAAATATGAGATATTGAAATATCATATGGGCGATATTGAAATATCATATGGGAATACTATTAAAGTCATAAAACTGTGTGCAAATTATTTGTTTTGGATAGGGATACCATTGGAATACGAGATATTGAAATATCATATGGGAATACTATTAAAGTCATGCAACTGTTTGCAAATTATTTGTTTTGGATAGGAAGATCATTGAAATATGAGATATTGAAATATCATATGGGCGATATTGAAATATCATATGGGAATACTATTAAAGTCATAAAACTGTGTGCAAATTATTTGTTTTGGATAGGGATACCATTGGAATACGAGATATTGAAATATCATATGGGAATACTATTAAAGTCATGCAACTGTTTGCAAATTATTTGTTTTGGATAGGAAGATCATTGAAATATGAGATATTGAAATATCATATGGGCGATATTGAAATATCATATGGGAATACTATTAAAGTCATAAAACTGTGTGCAAATTATTTGTTTTGGATAGGGATACCATTGGAATACGAGATATTGAAATATCATATGGGAATACTATTAAAGTCATGCAACTGTTTGCAAATTATTTGTTTTGGATAGGAAGATCATTGAAATATGAGATATTGAAATATCATATGGGCGATATTGAAATATCATATGGGAATACTATTAAAGTCATAAAACTGTGTGCAAATTATTTGTTTTGGATAGGGATACCATTGGAATACGAGATATTGAAATATCATATGGGAATACTATTAAAGTCATGCAACTGTTTGCAAATTATTTGTTTTGGATAGGAAGATCATTGAAATATGAGATATTGAAATATCATATGGGCGATATTGAAATATCATATGGGAATACTATTAAAGTCATAAAACTGTGTGCAAATTATTTGTTTTGGATAGGGATACCATTGGAATACGAGATATTGAAATATCATATGGGAATACTATTAAAGTCATGCAACTGTTTGCAAATTATTTGTTTTGGATAGGAAGATCATTGAAATATGAGATATTGAAATATCATATGGGCGATATTGAAATATCATATGGGAATACTATTAAAGTCATAAAACTGTGTGCAAATTATTTGTTTTGGATAGGGATACCATTGGAATACGAGATATTGAAATATCATATGGGAATACTATTAAAGTCATGCAACTGTTTGCAAATTATTTGTTTTGGATAGGAAGATCATTGAAATATGAGATATTGAAATATCATATGGGCGATATTGAAATATCATATGGGAATACTATTAAAGTCATAAAACTGTGTGCAAATTATTTGTTTTGGATAGGGATACCATTGGAATACGAGATATTGAAATATCATATGGGAATACTATTAAAGTCATGCAACTGTTTGCAAATTATTTGTTTTGGATAGGAAGATCATTGAAATATGAGATATTGAAATATCATATGGGCGATATTGAAATATCATATGGGAATACTATTAAAGTCATAAAACTGTGTGCAAATTATTTGTTTTGGATAGGGATACCATTGGAATACGAGATATTGAAATATCATATGGGAATACTATTAAAGTCATGCAACTGTTTGCAAATTATTTGTTTTGGATAGGAAGATCATTGAAATATGAGATATTGAAATATCATATGGGCGATATTGAAATATCATATGGGAATACTATTAAAGTCATAAAACTGTGTGCAAATTATTTGTTTTGGATAGGGATACCATTGGAATACGAGATATTGAAATATCATATGGGAATACTATTAAAGTCATGCAACTGTTTGCAAATTATTTGTTTTGGATAGGAAGATCATTGAAATATGAGATATTGAAATATCATATGGGCGATATTGAAATATCATATGGGAATACTATTAAAGTCATAAAACTGTGTGCAAATTATTTGTTTTGGATAGGGATACCATTGGAATACGAGATATTGAAATATCATATGGGAATACTATTAAAGTCATGCAACTGTTTGCAAATTATTTGTTTTGGATAGGAAGATCATTGAAATATGAGATATTGAAATATCATATGGGCGATATTGAAATATCATATGGGAATACTATTAAAGTCATAAAACTGTGTGCAAATTATTTGTTTTGGATAGGGATACCATTGGAATACGAGATATTGAAATATCATATGGGAATACTATTAAAGTCATGCAACTGTTTGCAAATTATTTGTTTTGGATAGGAAGATCATTGAAATATGAGATATTGAAATATCATATGGGCGATATTGAAATATCATATGGGAATACTATTAAAGTCATAAAACTGTGTGCAAATTATTTGTTTTGGATAGGGATACCATTGGAATACGAGATATTGAAATATCATATGGGAATACTATTAAAGTCATGCAACTGTTTGCAAATTATTTGTTTTGGATAGGAAGATCATTGAAATATGAGATATTGAAATATCATATGGGCGATATTGAAATATCATATGGGAATACTATTAAAGTCATAAAACTGTGTGCAAATTATTTGTTTTGGATAGGGATACCATTGGAATACGAGATATTGAAATATCATATGGGAATACTATTAAAGTCATGCAACTGTTTGCAAATTATTTGTTTTGGATAGGAAGATCATTGAAATATGAGATATTGAAATATCATATGGGCGATATTGAAATATCATATGGGAATACTATTAAAGTCATAAAACTGTGTGCAAATTATTTGTTTTGGATAGGGATACCATTGAAATACGAGATATTGAAATATCATATGGGAATACTATTAAAGCCATAAAACCATTTAAGAAACAACTACACAAAAGATGTAAAGATAAATGTACATGAACATGATTCCCTAACCTCTGGGCATAAAATAACCCTTGACAGATGGACATTAAGTTAAAAATCAATCAATCAATCAGTTTCTTTTGAGAAGTATATGAGGACGTTTTTTTTATACATCCCTTTATGATAGTTCCTTGATTCACAGCGGAACTGAGGTCAGAAGAACGGCCGAGTAATCAGCAAAATTCATTTTTATATTTGTGTACGTCTCCAAGAGCGTAACACGCAACTCGTTTCTTTTGTGTGAGTCGGCCATCAAATTCCACAGTTCACACGATATTCACGTCGATAACGTTGCAAACTCAGAGAAAACAGATATTGTTGCAAACGAGCTGGACTGCGACCACGAAGTAAGCATGTTCAAACTCTACTTACGCAATTACGTTCTCTTTTAGACTAATACTCTTTGGAAAGGTATGCATTCCCCTATTCAACTCAGCTATGGGTTAAATAGTACCACTGCTGTCTTTCTGCAAGGATCGATTTGGCATTGAATAATACACGAAGGTTAATATGCCATTAAACAAAGAAATCAATCAGAGAAAACGCCATTTTACCCGTCGTTATGATCGCTCGAAAAATCAAATAAAAAAAAATCTACAATGGCACTCGACGTCGACCTTCAACAATTCATTTCATAGATGATTTCGTCGTTTTCAATGCAAATAAACAATAGTCAATAGGTTAAATAAAGCAAAACAAACAGCAATCCAGGGTGAGGCTGGGTGTGGCAAAAGTTTGGGGAAGAGTGAGAGACATGTTCGGATGTGTTTAAATGAGTATAATATTAGCACGCCGATTGCTCGTAATTCGTTTTATAGGCATTATAGGTTTTTGAGGAAAAAAATGGCACGAAAAATTAGTTCGCGTTTTTTATTTTGAACGCAGTTCATACCAGAAAATGGCGATGGGTGTAGTCGGTGAATTATCCACCGCGGGAAAATGGGAAGTTTTTTTCTTTGTCATCCACTCTTTCTCTGTGACACACACATATACACACACATGCAGAAAATTAAAAAAGACAGTTAAGAAAATAGGAGGATATATATATATATATATAATTGCATTAACTGAACTCCTTTGGTAGGAGCAAGATGCAACTCAAGATCAAATTTACGCGGAGTAAAGCTGGTTTTTCCTTCTCTGAGGCTGGTTAACTAACCAAAGCTAAAGAACCCAGTTTACCAAGAGCTCGGTAAAGGGAAAACAGATGGATTCATGCCTTTTTCAAGGACATTCGCACAAAGTGAAACGCAAACAGTGTTGTCCAGGATTTGAACCCGTATCAACGATTCGATTTCTTATGAAGATAACCATAATACAAAGTGCACCTCATGGAATTGTATCGTTAATGAAAGGCTGATTCGGTCAATTTCATTTAATTTAATTATACATTAATATTAAGAATTCTACAAATAAAAATTTGGTATGGAAATGGAATTACTGTTAAATTAAAAAAAATAAACGTTGAGACATCTTAAATAAATTAGGCTTTTCTTTCATTCATGTAGATTAGTTTTTCGCAACAAAAAATCATTTGTATTCTGATGATGCTAATCCTGTAGTCAAACATGTCAATCTGATTTTCCAAAGAGTCTTTTGCATATATATATATATATATATAAGATGTGTTGAAAAGTTTCGAGACTGATATCACAAACAGTTTATTTCAATTCCAATAAAACAAACTTTACTCTATGGTTTACCCTTCAAAGTAATCCTTTTTGATCCTAATGATCTTTCTTGTTATTGTGTTATGTTTCTGTGGACTGCTGGAGGAATTCTTCTAGGATGCCACTAAGCTTCGTCATTATTTCCTTCTTATTGGTCTACACTGATGGCCTCTACGTTTTCAAAACTGGCCCTCTTGATGATCCTCTTGAGTTGGAGAAAAGAATACAAATGTACAAAACAAACCTAATACTGAAGTCACACAGTGGAAGATCAATTGAATAGGGAGGATGTTCTAGTACGGCGATGTTCCTCTCGGCCAGGAACTGCTGAATACTCGGCGTTGTGAGCTGTAGCATTGTTGTGGAGAAGTTGCCATGATTTGTTCTGCTATAACAACTGTCTCTTCTAGCGCACTGAGCGAAGCATACACCACAGGATCGCTTTGTAGAATTTCTGATGAATCATGTTCTGGGACAAGAATTTACTGTGGACGACGAATGTGATGAACATGCTCTATGCATAAAAAGGTAAAACAATATCAATATTAAAACTCACGATCCTCAAGTGAACCAATCTCGACGAATCTATTAAGTTTACGGCAGACAGTTAGCCAATCAGCTACAGATAGTTAGATAGATGAAGTAGCTTAGATAAAGAGTTTTTAACAATTATATATATATATATATATATATATATATATATATATATATATATATATATTGGAAAAACTGGAAATAAATTGCACAGTATGAAAATATACAGAGATAAAAAATTGCTTGGCTTTCATTATCAAGGTATTCATTTTTGTTATTTAATGAAACAAAAAAAGATGAATTTTAAAATTTTCTCAACCACCCAAAGACCTTTGAAGAATGTTGGTGATTTTGCTATGAAATCACCAACATTCTTCAGAAGTCTTTGGGTAAATAAAGACGAAATAATAATTGAATCTGTTGTCTGTATTTCGGCTTATTCCCTTCGGTTTATTCCCTTCTCCACTTATTCCCTTCTCCACTTATTGCTTTCTCTCTCTCTCTCTATCTCTCTCTCTCTCTCTCTCTCTCTCTCTCTCTCTCACACACACACACATATATATATATATATATATGCATAAAGCAATATTTTTGACAACTTGTATTTAAACTATTCAAAATCAAAAAAAATATCTTAAAAGATACAACAACAAAAAAAATGTTGAAAATTATCCGTGCATTTTACAGAGGTAAATCAAAGGGAATCTATTTAATCTTAGTACAGGTTAGAACCCCTATTGATACATTCACAGCCACCTTCCATAACGCTTGCTCTCTTATGTTTAAATAATCCATTTCGATGTTAACCTTAAATTCTTCAAGTGTACGATGATTTTTTTAAAACAGGCCTTAACACCTTTCACATAAAACTTGAAATATATCTCTTTAGAACATAATATCGCTGTTATAAAACACGCCGAAAAAAAAAAAAAAATTGAAGACTTGAATGAAACTTAATATCCCTGAGTGCTTTGTTGTTGAATGTGTGACATTGAAGCGTGAAATTTACGCGCGCCTAAATCCTATCTTTTTGTTCTCAATGTTGCGTGTTTTATGTAACAACCAGATGCTAAAAGGGTGGTTACAATCTTTTTCAAAGATGTTGAGGTAGAAGTACCTTCCACATTATAGAAATAGTTCATTCACATTAAAAAAAATAATAATAATAAAAAGAAGTTACCCAAAATATCACTTTGCTTCAACAGAAATATTACCTGACCCACAACAAGTCATTATGTTAAGTAGAGTGCGAATCGGACACCTCTCTCTCTCTTTCTCTCTCTCTCTCTCTCTCATTCCCATGCCTACATAATGCAGAAACTACCCTTCGATGCACTTCCAATGATCATATCCACCCAGCGTTAAGAAGAGCTTCATAGATTAAAAAGAATTTACGAAAAGACGCAATAAATTCTAACGTTTACAAAAACCTTAGCATATTGTTTGTTCAAACATGTCCCTGCCTCTCAAATAATAAGCTGTCTGAAAAAAATTCGACTCTTATGGAAGATATCCAAAAACCACAATTAAATAGCCCTCAAAATGCACCAAAAAAGAAAAAATACAAAAAACAGAAAAATAAAACCTTTCTCCAAACTACACTATACTTTTAAGATCAAAACAACTAAAAAACACAACTAAAACAAACAAGAACCACATTCTCAAAATTTCTTCAATGATTCTTCTACAAAACACAATTTGCCATGAAATGACCGACAAAGTTGATGTGCCGTCAAAAAAAATAAAAAAAATCTAATCCAATCCAATTCAATCAAACGCATTTAATTATTTTCTAATGGTGCATCCTGGTGTTTTCAAAAGTAACCATCCATAGTTAGCCCCCCGCAATCTTATTTCGAAAGTCAGACTAATCGAATCAGGCGAGATTCTTCCATTAACAGAAAGTATTATTTCGCGGCTCTTGAGCCCATGGAAAATAATATTGGCGATGGATATTGATGATCATTACTGCTCTGATTGTTGTACTATGTGTTGTGACACATTTGTTGTACTGTCTGTACATTGTTTTTTCCCTTCTGTTAATTCAACAGTTCGTGCCAAAATTATTATCACCCTCACGTAATCATAAAAAAGGCGTTATGCATAAATGTTCATGAATATTTCATGAGAATTTTTTGACAAATGATGAAATAATGAATTTGAAAGAGTGTGCAGTTATGCCGACAGCCACATTTTATTTCAAAAGAATAATACTAAAGAATATTAATCAAAAATTTAACATAGGGCTAAATTATTGTCGCTGTTGTCTCAATAATCAGTTCGGTAACCATTATTATTGAATAATACTTAATCTTTTTTGATAGTTCCTTAAAAGATTATTCCGCTCATTGACATTTTTGCCCCCCCCCTTTCCCGACAATAATTTTTATTTACACAAAATTTGAAGGGTTTCTGTCTCCTTATTTTTTCTTTATATGAGCCCATACATTTTCAAATAGGGTTTTGTTCAGGATTTTCTTCAGGTTACACCAAGACCTTAATTTTGCTGTTATCTAAATATTTCGTTACAATTAGTACCGTTTGTTTCATGTTGTAGCAGAAAGAACATCATATTTTTGTTTGGCGCGTAAATTAATTTGACCGTTATGGTCGTCACCTATTTTCACCCAATGAGGATAACTTATCCTATTCAGCCCAGACCATTTTCCCGGACAGCACTAAAATGATGAAACTATCTCTCCCTCAGAACCCTTCGAGAAGGACGAATGTATTTTCTGTCCACTCTCTTCATAGCAGCAGAAGCACAACACCATGACGAAAGCCTTCTAATCTATGGACCTCTTGAGTCTACTCTCTTAGACCAAGGGTTCCCAGATGAACAGGAATTAGATGCATATAATCCGCCACACACAGGAACACCTTCATGTTGCCTCTAACTTTTGCTATGTCTACAGCGACGCACAATTACGCTCAGACATCCAGCTTCCTCATTCCTGGACAACATTATCTAGAGACTTTCAGGCCTCTCTCCTACAGCAACTAGGACCACACATTTATGGATGACTACACCGGCTCATTGGATTAGTGGGTACAGTGTTCGCCAACGGTCCGGTAGACCTGGGTTCAATCCCAGGTCGTGTCATACCAAAGACTTTAAAAATGGTACTTGATACCTCCTTGCTTAACACTCAGCAATATAAGGTATGTATTAAGGGTAAAGTGGAGAAATCCAGGGAAAGGAGTAGCGCCCTCCCCGACACCTCGGTGTACTCGCTATTGAAAAGGGAGACTTCTGGTCGCCCTCGACTATGGTCACTAACTTACAACTTACATCATTTTTGTCCTTAAACAGCGAACTCGACTTTTGCCACGTCTACAGCGACGCATAACCGCTTAGACCTTCAACAATGCCTTGACAGAAGCGACGCTCAGGCATTTAGCTGCTATAATTCCTTCTCAACTCAATAACTATTTCCTTCCTTCCTTCCTTCCTTCCTTCCTACGAGACTTGCAGCATAAAGGTACCCTTTATTCAGGCTGACATTAAGACCTTCATAAAACCTTTTCTATATCTTGATTTAACTCATTTAACTTCGAATGTAGTGAGGAACAAACGTAACAACTTAATAATTCTTCTTCGCTAAAATGTCATTGTCACGTTGGAATGTCCAGTGACGTCACAAAGACAGTTTTTGTGCACTTTGTTTTATATTATCTTTTTAAGAATACTCAAATACTGACTGAATTGTTTAACATAGAACTGTTTTGACATTTAACTGTGTGTAAAAAAAAAAAAATCTGTACTTATACTAAACTGAATTATCTGAATTAGAACTGTTTGAATAAACTGAATAGTTTGAAATAGAAATGTTTTTGACTATTAAACTGTACTCTTGCTAAAGTGAATTGTTTGAAATAGAACTGATTATTTACATAAAAATGGATTTGGCGTTAAATAACCTACAAAGGTTGATATGCCATAAAACCCAAACAACCAACCAATCAAATACTGATCTTTATCAATGACACCCTGTACTCTCACAACTGAGTTTTCCCTCAGTTTCAGAAGCAGCGAAATATCTCCAAAGAATTATACGCCCATCACCATAGGAGGTATTTTGGGAGTTGTGAGGTTCATTTGATTTCTGCCATATATGCCGGGAGTTGATGTGATAAAATTGTTCTAGTTTGTGTCACATCTAACAATCAAATAGAGTTTCAGTACCCAATCCCATGTTCGAGCTGGTTTTCAGCATAAACTACTGCATTTGACAGTATATGACACACGAGTGTATAAGATGCACCCTAATTTAAGCAAGGAAAATCAAGAAACAAATTCGGTGAAACAAAGTACTAATATTAAACTATTAAATATTATCAATATAATGAATATTATCAATGACAACATTTTTAATCTGTATGATAACCATTTAAATAATGAGAATAGGTAGATGAAAGTTACTCTAAAGTCGAAGCTCATAGGAATTGCCTGGTAGCTAATTTCGGCCGGTGATCGCGAATTTTAAACCGACTTATGGCATATATGACACAGGGGAATTTTAAAAGATATTTTTAGTAAAAAAATAAAATAAAATAAAGCGCACCTTATATGCCGTCAAATACGGTAATCTACTTTTTAAATGTTTAGCTAAAGCAATTATAATTCCTATATAAAAACGGAATAAATTATTTATGGCAAATTAGTAAATACAAGTATTCGCATTTCCTTCGAAAATACTCAATTCATTGTAGTGTTCTTGGTGCAATGGTTATCGTCGAAGGAAATGAACTCAGCGACACATGTTCAAACCTGGACGAGACTGTTTGTATTTCACATAACGCTAATACCCTTGGGAAATGTATGAATCCTATTATTCTCCCTCCAGCTAAGGTTAAATAGTTGGTCAGACTGTGATCTTTAACTTCTCAACTTGAAAGGAAATTGGAAATTCAAATCTGTTAAGTTCCGTTTGAAATTGACCTTGTGTCACATCTTGCTCGTGTGGCGGACGGAAGGGGGGGTTAGTTAAATATATCTAGAGAGAAATATTCAGTAGATATAACTAATCCTGACATCAATCATGCAGTTTCTACCATTGTCAGATTTCCGTTGATATTTCCTTCAATGGAAAGCTTCCCTGCACTTGTTGCATCAGTAATTCATCCCTGCTGTCTTGTTGGCCGATAATGAATGTAACTTTTCTAGTACTTCAATGCAACAAGCGCATCCCATGTATCGTGTCGTTTTGAAAATAATCTGACTTAGTTTGCTAGTATTAACGATTTATTCTTCATTAAAATCATTCAACTCTTCTTGATAATGTCTACATTCAAAATCAAGTACACGGATTTGGTTTACTAATACATGTAACACATTAGCAGTCATTCTTGCTATATATCGCTGGCTATATATATATATATAAGTGTGTGTGTAAACTTTTGATCCCCAGTTGTGTCATAACGGGAAGTGCTCCAGTTCATGACTTCGTCAATGGCTTGTGAACAGAACGATATTCGACAATCAGCTAGATACTGATCACATGTTTGCAAACAACATTAATTGATGGACTCTTTCCTCACTTCAACAACTACGAGATATTCGACCCAATTGTTTTAGAAGCCGGAAGCAATCAAGTGTAACCAAAGATGCTTATTCAGACTTATAAATAGATCGATATGATCAAGGACATACACACATACACACACGCGCACGCACGTATATATATATGTATATGTATATATTGTCATCCACAGACAGACTGCTTCATTGTATCACAGCTCTTCAGTGTGGCTAGACACGTAGGACGCTTCAAGCTGGGATCGAAACCCACCCAACTTTACGGTAGACTTAGTATCTTACCGCTCAGCCAATTCGGCGACCTACGTCAGCATAGGAAATTAACGCATTTTCCATTAGCTTTCGTTTGTTTTCATTTTACGCTATCGGATACCGGAGTGCTCAGTTCGTTAGAAGAGCTTCGCCTTATTCAGTTGGCAGTCGTTAATTCCTTCGCCAGAGTGCTCAACCTCCAGGAGGGGAGCGTATAGCCGCCAAAAGCAACGTTATATTCAAATGAATTAAAATATCAGCCTGTCTCAAAAAGAGGACGAAAATGTCGACATATTTTCCTAGTATATGGAGGGTTAACTGCGATGTGATGGTTATTGCCGTTGAAAATGAACAGGGAGACCCGAATTCAAAACCTGAACGAAATTGTTTGCATTTCGCACAATATTAATACTGTTCGGAATGGTAGACATCCAATTATTCTACCTCTAGTCATGTGTAGATAGTAGAGCAGACTTCTGATCGTAGCAGAGAAATAAGTTAAATAAAAGGAAGTAAGTAAACTTTAACGGCACCATTTTAGGAAGAATGTAGACTTGGACAGATATATATATATATATATATATATATATATATATATATATATGTATATATATATATATATATATAAAAGAATAAATGTATAATATATATTATATATATAAAAAGAATAAATATATAATATACATTATATATATAATATATATATATATTATATATATATAATATATATATTATATGTATATAATATATATATATATATATTATATATAATATATATATTATATATATCTAAAAGATATATATATATATAATAAAGAATATATATATATATATAAAAGAATATATATATATATATAAAAGAATATATATATATATATATATATATATATATATATAAGAACATATATATATATATATATATATATATATATATATATAAGAATAAAAGAAAGCGATTTCTCCTTTAGAATTCAGTCGAACTTAGGCTTCCTGATGATCCGTTAAGGTGAAACTTTAGTAGAAGATTTTCGACTCGCGATTTACGTTAATTATATATATATATATATATATATATATATATGTATATATATATATATATATATTTTCATCATACAACGTGTGAAAGCACGTACGATACTCTGTCCTCATCAGCCACCAACCAGGGTGATAACACAGTTTCGGTAGCTCAAAACGGTACTACCACTCCTGGCGCTACCAAGCAGCTTTTGCCACCGGACAGGGTATTTAAAAGAAATATATATATCTATATATACACCAGATCAATTAAAAGTAGACATTACATTGGACGTTCGTTCATCTTCATTTTAGTGTAGTTTGTGATTTAAAAACGCGTTTACTTACGGCCGTTGATGTCATAGCAACCTTTTCTTGATTTTGCGTAATCACACGGGAAAGGTGGTTCCGCGTGCACATCAGATACCATGCCCCTCAGTCTTTTCGATTCTGTATTCATAAAATGGTGTCGCTAAAATCTGCTTGTTTTCTTTACTCCTCTGACACGATCAGAATGCGACAAAAGGTCTATATATATATATATATATATATATATATATATATATATATATATATATATATATATATGTATGTATGTGTGTGTGTGTGTGTGTGCGCGCGCATGCGCGCGCAATTATCGTTACAATTCTCTGTTAATGCATATATATCATGGCAAGCCTTATAACACATCTGGCAACCATACGACTGGCGTCTGCCACTGTGACTGGATAAATATAGGCGCAAATTACTACTAAATAGAAATTACAGAGAAATGTTTAGTAAGAAATTTGTTAGTAATTTCCAGTAATTAGTTAATTAGCGACTATGCATAGAATTAAGAAGCAGCGAACAATTACTGACTAATTTCCATGAAATCAAATACACAAAGTAAGAAAGTAACTTTCCTTACTAAAGTTTTTTTACTTCTTGAAAAAATATCAATTATCAAAACTGATTTTGTAATATTGAGAATTGTATAAACACATTTATTTCATTTTATAAATAAAATTTTTAGATAATTTCAAAAACTTTTCGTGCAAGTTCATGAGTTGCTTTTTGTGAGTGAATCAAACAATTATATTTTGAAAAATACATTTGACGATATAATCCCGTGATTTCTTTTCATATTGAAGTGATACTTATTAGAAACTGATTTTTTTCAAAGAATTCATGCAAGTATTCCTTGTAACATTATCAAACACAATAAAACAGAAAAAAACACTCATTAACTGTGGTAATCAGTAGAACTTTTTAAATTACCACGATCTATTTCTTTAAAAAAATCTATATTCTTGTATTTTAAAAATCATATAATTAAATATCTCACTTTCAGAGGGACAATCTTTTCTTGTAATATACCCAAAATACAAGAGAGACATTATGATATCTTTGGAGGTCTGCCAAGTTATCAAATGTTTGGCGTCCCATTTCATCAAGGATGTATCCTCATCAAAGATGTACTCTTCGACATTAACATTTAATTAAGTAATTTAGTTTGTTCAATATGTAAATTTTTCCATCAATTGTTATAAATATACACCACCGGAATTTATGCCTTAATTTTTCAAATGCTCTTTCTCAATTGTCTGCGATAATTTTACCAAGTTGAACAAAATTAAATCCACTGCTTAGCAAATATTTACAAAGATCAATTAATCCATTGAAAGTGTGTACAATGGCTAAACTCCTATCCGTTCGAAATGATTTCATTCTTTTTTATTCCATTCTTTTAATCAGCTTTTAATCAGCTGAGGCGGGGCTGTAGAATACACTGACTGCACCTCGGCAGAGGGGTACCCCCCCAATGAGTATCCTGGATATGACACTAATCAGTCTGATGGTGAGGTCCCAGTAATGCGATGGCTTTGGGGAATACGGAGTACCCCTTCATTGCCATTGCTCCCAGGTCCACTATGGCCCGGCGTGATAGCACCTGACAGAGTCCTATCTATGGGTTAAATAAAACTAACGGCATACTTATGCTAAACTGAATTGTTTGATTAAACTGAATAGTTTGAAATAAAAATGTTTTTGACAATTAAACCGTACTAACATTTAAACTGCGTGCTTATGCTAAACTGAATTGTTTGAAATAGAACTGTTTTTGACACTGAAACAGTATTTACACTAAACTGAAATGTTTAATATAGAGCTGTTTTGACATTTAACTGTGTGTAAACAAAATCTGTTCTTATACTAAACTGAATTAGCTGAATTAGAACTGCGTGACTAAAGTGAATAGCACTAAATAGAAATGTTTTTCACAATTAAACTGTACTTACATTTAAACTGCGTGCTTATGCTAAAGTGAGTTATTTGAAATTGAACTGTTTTTGACACTGAAACTGTACATACACTAAACTGAATTGTTATATATAGCTGCTTGAATAAACTGAATAGTTAGAAATAGAAATGTTTTTGACAAACTGTGTATTCATGCTAAACTGAATTGTTTGAAATAGAACTGATTAATTACATAAATATGGATCTGGCATTAAATAACCTACAAAGGTTGATATGCCATAAAACCAAACCAAACCAAACTTAATTAGACAGAAATATCAGATGTTCATTGTTCAAATCTGCTTTACTTTTCTTCTATATATCATTGTTACCATATATTTCTTTGATACTGATATTTTTCCAAATTTTCAAAGCTTTTAACTGTGAAATTTGCTGTTTTTGCAATACCCTCCTCATTTAATAATGGATGTGTTTAGATTGCCGCAACAGTTTGAATAAAAAAAAAACAACTTTTAAACAATAGGAAAGTTTTCGTCGCTCAACAGGTTTTGGATAAACTGTCACATTCGTTTGTTTTAATAGCGTAAAAAATTGAGTCTTTTACAATTCCCCATTTTGCTATCATCTTTTTGTCTTCAGAATAAAATAGTGTCAACAATATATGAACCTTTTTGATATTAAAAACATTTCCTCTAATTTAGCAACTTGGATGATTCTAAGTAAAAATTTTCGTCCCCCATTTAAATATTTTACCACGATGAGAAATATTGTTTTTGTAAATCCCTCAGAATTTCAGAAAAAACAAATTAATTTCGCCTGTGATTCTGTTGAGCAGTTTTTTACATGCCCTTTATCAACTAAAAGAAAACACTTTTCCCGATTTTGAGACTTTTCATGTCCAAGCAGATAACGTACTCAAATGAGGTAACCGAAAATCATCCGGAAGTCTCTTTTATAATCACTGAGACGTTAAAAAATATGTAAGAATCATAATGTTTTGTCCTAATACTTTGTAGTGACATTACATTGACATCTTTTAAATTATTTTTAATCAATTTCGAATTGGCTGAGTTAACGAATTGTTTCATTGATCTGTGAAAAGTGCTGAAACATTGATTCTTGAGTTTTTTGAAGGAGAAAAATGTGTTGTATGTATGCGAGCAAGGTAGCACTCAAATTAAAAATTTTCTAAAATTTTAATAAAAACACTAGAATACCTTCCAGTAGAAAGCATTAGAATACCTCCAGTAAAAAACATTAGAATACCTCCAGTAAAAAAAAAACATTGAATGTCTCCAGTAAAATTCATTGAAATATCTCTAAAAAAAAAGATTGGAATACCTCCAGTAAAAAACATTAGAATACCTCCAGTATAAATCTTTAGAATACCTCCAAAAAAACCATTAGAATACCTCCATTAAAATGCATTAGAATGCTACCAGTAAAAAACAACGTTAGAATACTTCAGTAAAAAACAACAACATAAGAATACCTCCAGTAAAAATCATTAGAATTACCCCCGGAAAAAACATTGGAATACCTCCAGTAAAAACATTAGAATACCTCCAGCAAAAATAATTAGAATACCTTCAATGAATAAAAAAAAACATTGAAATATATCAATAAAAAATTTAATTGACTGGAAGAACAGCTGATTGTACGATTTCTAAATTGTAAATACTGTCATAAAATCCTGTTGATTAAAATTGTCATAAAAATTTCGAAATTGATATTTTTCTTTTTCTAAAAATTTTGTTAACACATCAATTTCCGTCTTCCGCGCAGAAGTAAGTTTTTTTTTTTGTTTTGTGTTTAGTTTTGGTGGAAGATTTGGTAATAAACTTGAAGGCAAACGATTAAATACTGATTAAGCACTCCCCCCGTAAAATTCAATCATCTAAAACAAAATTAATCAATTTAATAAGTACTTTTAATGTATATCTTTAAAAACGCTTGTAAAATTCAACGTTCCCTTTTAAATACCTGAGTACATAGTCTTATCTTTTAAAATTCTGCCGTATATTCTTAAGAATAATTGTAAAAATATTATATTAAATTTAATGAATTTAATTATGACGTTATTTTTGTGATAAAAGTTATTTTTCTTTTCTTTAGCAGAGCAAAAAGGTTACATTCACTTTTTGGGTTCTTTCAAAGGACGCTATCAACATGCCTTTTAGATACATGTTATAAAGAGTTCGTTAGTTAAGTTGGCCGACTGTAATCGAGGGCAACTTGAAGGCTCCCTTTCAATAGCTACTACACAGGGGTGTAGGGTGGGGCTACTCCTTTCCCTTGATAGTTCCACTTGCTCTTCATCTGTACTTTACAATGCTGTGTGTTAAGCAAGGAGGCATCAAGTACCATTTTTTAGTCTTAGGTACGATACGACCTGGGATTGAATCCTGGTCGCTCGGACCATGTGCAAACGTTCTAACCATTATGCCAATTGGCCAGTTGTAAAGAAGACATATTGTTAATTCAAAAAATATCGTCAAGAACAATAGTATGACACTAGAACTTTAAAGAATGGAGTTAATTAAGAGTAAGCAAATGGCCAGGGAGTTAATTAATAGGAAGTAAACAGACGAAATGTAAAAGGTAAGAGCTGTACTCTTATGAGTATCTTAATTGCTTAGATATTATTTGGTCAAAGACAAAATTATTTGGAAACCCAAAAGATGAAATAACTAATCTGATACTGCAGCTTGAAAAGGGTTAACAAATTGAGGACAGGAGGGCAAGTGAAAAAGGGGTTAGGGTCATACTCATGAGAAAATCCAAAGTACTAAGACAAAGAAAACATGCGAAACCTTGTAGAAGAAAGAAAGAATTTCAAATTATTTTTAGCGCGGGAATTATTTTTGGCGATTGAGGTTTCAATTTTATATTTTCGAGGAATGAAGATGGTTTATGCCATTCTAATCGGATGAGTTTTCCGGGCAATATAAAAAGCTGTGTAACGCTCTTTCGACCTCTCTTCCTCACTCTAGCAGCAGAACAGACGACATCTACACGAAGAGGGCGCATTCAACCATGGGCCATTTTTCCTTTAGGAGACTATTCCTTTATCATCTATTCCTTCCCACTAAACCAACTGGACCTCAAAACTTCAGGTTGAATGCTTAATTCCGGCTCTAACATTTGCACCCTTTTTCTTCCATTTGTACGACTCACAGTACAAGGTTTATCTTTATGGTTGTCATTAAAGTTTTTGGAACTCATTAATATTCTCGTCCACTCATTTGTCTTACTCCTTTCTCAAAGTACCAAGTCATCACAATTTGTTATGTTGCTAAAACTTAAAAGGTAAGATGACTTGGAAAGGCAATCAATTTAGACGAAAAAATATCTGGCTGTTTATGAAAATTATCAAAGAGGGAACTGGTTGTTTGCATAATAACGTGTCCGGGGTAGAGGATCTTATTGGAGAATCATAATTGCTTAATATGTCCTGGATAAAGAAAATACCGAGAAAATCTTAATTGCTTAATATGAAAAAGGAATATAATATAATATAATATAATATAATACAATATAATAATATATAATTTTATATAATTTTATAATTTATATAATTTTATATAATTATATATATGTATAATAATATATATATATAATATATATTATATATATATAATATATATATATTATATATATATTATATACATATATATATAATATATATATATAATTTATATAAATTATATATATATAATTTTATATAATTATATAATTTATACAATTTTATTTAATTATATAATTTTATCTAATTTTATATAATTTATATAATCTATATCATTATATAATCTTATATAATATAAAAAAAGAATATAATATAATATAATATAATATAATATAATAATATGATAAAGAAAATACCGAGAAAATCTTAATTGCTTAATATGTCTTGGATAAAGAAAATACCGAGACAATAAAATTAAGAAAATGACTAAACCGGCATTTCTGAGATAATCACAAAAGACAAAATTGTTCGCATTAGAAAAATCTTATATGGGGTCAATAATTTTTTAAAGTTCTCCTTTGCCGACGAAATTTGAAAATTAGATTTGTCGCCAAAAGACAGTTGTATCCTCTCTGATTGGAGGGCCAGGTTGAATATAAAAGAGAGTGAAAAAAATAGGGGATTCGAAGTCCTTGCTGATACTAGATATGGGTGAAAGACACAAATTAAAGTAGGTTGGGTTTGAGATGGTGGATCTAGCCCTCTTGCCACTTAAAACTAGACCGTTTACAACTGTATCGCATATTTCAGTGTCACTCGACTTAGATCAAATGGGAAGGGTTAAAATCGCAGCATACAACAAACGATAAAAAGAAAAAATGTTGCAAGATTTCTAACCCATGTTGACTTAATTGTTTGTTTTTGTGTCACCTTCGTATTTTGATATTACTGTGAGTTGGTTTACAATTGCATTAAGAAAGAATGAAGTTAACTTTATATGACAAAATTCTTAATAATAACATTTTTTTTTGTGATTTTTGCAATTTAAAATGATTCCCAAAATATAAAAGAAAATGAAAGACAATATGATACTGTCAAGTCAATTATGTCTTCTTAAAATTTTTGCGGAATATTTTAAAGAACAGTTGTAAAATATTAAATTGAATTTATTGAATTTAATTATAACATTAAATTTGTGTGATAATTCTTTTAATAACAGGGTTTTTTTTTATTAATGTGCTATCTTTTGTTTATTTTTTTTCTTTTTAGAAAGATCTGAAAAATTCAAGATACTTTTAAAACAAGACATATTAATGCTATGAAGAAAGACGTAAATTATTAACAAAAATTTAATTTTATAGTTAATATGATTTTTATTATGAAGAACAAAAAGATATAAAAAGTATATTAAATTTAAATTAATTTTATGTAACAAATTTCTTCGTGACAATTTGTGAATTTCGTAAGGAAAAAGTTTGTTTTAACAGTAAAGATAAAATACTACAAATAAAAAAAAAGAAAGAAAAAGAAAAAGAAATAATAAACTTAACTTAATCTGGGGATAAAAGTGAAATTCTTTTTTTAAAGATTCAATTTCTCATCTGAATTCAACGACAAACGTCTGCGAGTTACTGCTTAGATTAGTCGACTTCAGTGAAGACAGCGTAACAATTATTTGACGGTCCTTCTTTTAGGTTCACTTTTACATACATACATACATACATATATATATATATATATATATATATATATATATATATATATATATATATATATATCTGTGTGTGTATGTACGTCTGTGTGTAATACATCTTATGGTGAAAAAAGAATATATCTTAGATCTATTAGAAATTTACATTGTTTAGCAAGTAATGAGGTTTTACTAGAGAGGACATAAAAACAATATAATTAAACCCTTTTAAAATATAATCCCGAAAAAATGCAATCATTTTCATTTTCACCGATTCCAATTTTTTTTTTGTTTTGACATTTAAAGAAACCTGAAGCTTAAAAAACTTTTTTCAACTTCTTCGTTGAACGTGATTACATAATTTAGGATAATATTTTTATATTTTATTTTTTCTTACATGTATTTCTTACATCTTTTTTGTAAAATATGTCAATTTTTCGTATACTCGTAACAAACATATCTTTCTTATACGATAATAAATGTATCACACACACACACACACACACACACACACACACACACACACACACACACACACCACACACACACACACACACACACACACAAACCCATGTAAGTGAAACTTATTTAAATATTATCCCAAAATATGCAATCATCAATATTCTCAATGACTGCAGTCCAACAAAATGAAGAAAAGATAAGTGAGATACGTGAGATACTTCAACATCCTCCATACATATTTCATATGAATAAGTAGATGAACATTTACATATATATATATATATATATATATATATATATATATATATATATATATATATATATATATATATATATGTATATATATAACCATTATCACTTCTTTGTAAATCATGAATATAAAATAGAAAGCATTTTGCGAGATATTGTCACAATTTTCAGACAGCAAAAGATATAAAATTCCATTGCCCTAGAACTTTCATACATGATGTCTATGTCGCTATTTAAGAGAATCAAATGCAGAAAGAATCTCATATTCTTACTTTTTTAGCCAAAATAATTTCGTCATACCCACAAAAAATATTCTTAGCGATACGGTAATGAAAAAAAAGTAAATTTTCATTAACTGAATTCCTGAATAATAGAACCGACAATTCTTCCGAGTTTTATTGGTCGATTAGTAGTCTATAGTGATCTTGTTTGTTGTGGTTCAAGAATGAAAGCCAAAACAAACAAATAAAAACAAAACAGAAAAAAATTCTCGTCGCATTGTCCAAGAATAGAATTCCTAGAAGTTCTGAAACCAATTAAGAAAATATCTAAAAGTGGCACTAGTCCCAGGATTACAAAATTGGTCAATATTCAAGTTCTTTTAATAATAAGAAAATGGACAAATTCTTTTCAGTAATAAAAAAAATCATTAAAAAAAAAATCATAAAGATATGTCAGATTATCATCATCATCATCATCATCTTCAAGGTGTGACGACGACTCTGATTCCCTTGACTCTCTCCCTCTCACTGTCCGTCTCAATCAGCCATCGCTCTTAGTAAGTCCTCTAGACGCCATCCAGTGTCCGCACAGAGCTGATGAATGTAAACACTGGCGGGTCCATAAGAGAAAGTTGCTTATGAAAGTCGCTTAGAGATTTGAGGAGACTCAATATTAATCTCAATTTCAAGCGATAACCACGTGACTTAATGCGAACGTGTTTAGCTTTGTAAAATGATTATCGATATAAACTATTATTACACCCGAAGTGCAATGGTTTAATGGTTATCGTCGAAGAAAAGGGGTTTAATGGTTATCGTCGAAGAAAAGGGACACAGGTTCAATTCCTAGACGAGTCCATTTGCCTTTTACTTCGCACTAACATCCAATTATTCTCTCTCCGGTAATGGGTTTATAGTCGCGTAAACTGATTTCTTTAGGCTTGTCTTAGAAAAGAGGACTCTGAATTTATATCTTTAAAAAATTGATCTTTTGTCACGTCATGGCCGAGCAGAGAGGTCAAAAAAATACATACACCAATGGACTCGAATGAGTGTTATTTGCTGTTAAAGTCACAATGTTTTTTAACGGTTAACGTCGTAAGCAGTGTGACTATATTAACAAACAAAATGAGGACATTCGTTCGAGTCCATAATTTATTTCCCTGTATTTGGACTGCTCTTATTTCTATAATTTTTTTTCGTGTGACTGCCACGTAAACAAACTTCTTGTCACGTGACAAATTTCTCGCGCAATAAATTCAATAAATTAGTTATATCCATGTCTCCGCGGCTGTGTGCTCCGCATAAAATTTCAAATAACGAACTTTGAAAGTTCATAATTTGGATATTTTCAGTTTTATTCTTGCTCTGCTGTAACACCATTGAGTACTTTTTTTTATGAAACTTGTTCTGTTTCGTATTTGGCCCAGTCGGGTGGGGCTGCAGAATGCACCGACTGCATCTCAGAAGATAGGTAAGACACCCCCAACCAGTGTCCTGATTATGACACTAAACAAACTGATGGTGAGGCCCCAGTAATGCTGGAACTTTGGGAATGCTGAATACCCCTTTATTGGCATGGATCCCAAGTCCTCTGTAGCCCGGAGTGGTAGCACCTGATAGGGCCTTATCTATGGGTCAAATGGAACTAAACTGTGTACTTATGATAAACTGAATTGCTAGAAATAGAACTGTTATATGTGTAATAATGTATTTGGCATTAAATAACCTACAATGGTTGATATGTCATAACACCAAATAAGACCAAACAAAATCTATTCGTATTTCATTATATATATTTATATATATATATATAGTATATATATATATATATATATATGATAATGCAGTTTGGTATATTGCAAATAAAGAATGCTCAATATCAGTGATCGACCATATATATCAAAGCTAGGATAGCGTAGACTTAGAGTCAACGGCGCTTGATATATATATATATATATATATATATATATATATAGATAGATAGATAGGTAGATAGATAGATAGATAAGAACAGAATAAGATAGATAGATTGATAGATAGGAACGGTGTAATATGTATGTATATATATATATATATTATATATATATATATATATATATATATGAGCGGTGTAAGATAAATAGATAGATGGATAGATAAGAACGGTGTAAGACAGATAGATAGATAGATAGATAGAATACTGCAGAATAAAATGCAGATTGATATCATAAACTCAAAAGTTATCAGGACAAAGTAACATGTAAATTGCTTCGCAGACTGTAAAACATAAAATTGATATGATCTTTATTTTATGGCTGGGATTCATTTTACGACCAGGTCGTTAGGCAAATTCATCTTTGAACATATGAGCATATCAAGCATCCATGAATAAATGTTATAATTTGAGTTGCGTCATGAATAATTTCCTTTTTTATAAAAGCGAGTCGTAACAAAGCATTTCAAACTTCCAATGTTTTAAAACCAACTGGAAATTTTCTGATTAAAGAATACCTTCATCAGTCATTCTTATATCAGCAATGAAAGAGTACACATAATTTAATCTATGATCCCATACCTCTAAAATGGAGGAACTAGAAGGGCATATTCAACATGTAATGTTGTGTTAGTTTAATAATTTTTTAAAATTATTAAACTAACACAACATTACATGTTGAATATGCCCTTCTAGTTCCTCCATTTTAGAGGTATGGGATCATAGATTAAATTATAAAAACAGCTAAGAAATTAAATTATAAAAACAGCTAAGAAAATTTATAGTGTTTACGGCGAAGGTGTCGTTACTGACAGCCATGTCCGAAATTGTTTTTTAAAGTTTCGTTCTGATGAGATGAACTAAGACTAGGACGCTCATCAGACCTTGATCAAGATTTTTTATGAGAACGTATTGAGTGCAATCCATGCAAAAGTACTCAAGAATTAGTACTTGACCTCAACTTATCCCATTTAGTCTGTGTGTGTCTATATCTATGTGTGTGTATGTGTGACAAGGCAGTTTAAAAGGTTTGAATTCAGAGTTTTCCTTCTCCTAAACTGGAGGCCATACCAATATCAAAGCGTTCAGTCTGCCCCACTATTTACCCATAGGTGAAATGAGAATAACCTAGTGCTTACCTTTCTAAGGGTACTAGGATTATGGTAAAAGGCATACTGCCTTGTCCAGGATTTTGATTTGAACATAGATAGTTGTGTCTATTTCCCTCGACGATAACCATTACTCAACGAGCATTTCCTCATACAATAATATGTTGTACAGTAAACATTTACCATGTTATTTTGAGCCATCTGTTATTTTTCCAACTTGAAACGGATTTATTTTCAGAAATCGGTGTTTCATCGACTCTGAAATACTCTCCAGATGACAAGATTGGAAGATAGCAATTTCTCTCAATATCGTTTAACTTTTTCATGTTATCAAAGTTATGCAAGCCACCGCTATTATTGGAAAATATAATGAAATTATAGAGCAATAATTTATTTGTAGTACTTTTCAAAATCACTTATGTACATCAACGTAATGTAGTCTTGCACTCTCTTCCACGCACTTTCTCTCATCATCACCCTCTCTCTCTTTCTCTTTATCACTCACTTTACTTCCATTGTTGGCAGCCATGCGATATCGATCGTAAATGAGAGTGGTCGGTCAACAGGGTTGTTGGTAAAAGAGGATTATATATGTATACTTATCATAATCATCATGTCGCTCTGTCAGCACGGATCTTCCCGACTCTCTCTCTCTCTCTCTCTCGCTACCTGTCTTTATCGTCCATTGCTCCCGGTAGGTCTTCAGGGCTACATACTGTATCAGCAGAGAGCTGTTCTATATAGGTTCTAGCCAGTCGTGCTGCTTTTACTTGTCCATGTGAAGGGTTCTCCACTGGAGTATATCGCTTATGAGTTCGTCTTTACTTCTCCAGCAGTGTCCCGCATGTCTGGTTCGTCTAACTTTGATATTTTTCATGATAGGTGGTAGGTGGCCGTACAGCCGCTTTTTTGTGGGGTCTTGCTTCAATACAGTTCGCAGCATTCTTGCGTAATTGCCGTCAAGCTTTTTCCCCATGCGTTTTGTTAGCGTCCGTTTGATGTCTCGTATATTACTAATAATTTTTGTGATTAATTCATTTTGTGCCTTCTCAAGGTTCTGATTTTTGATATTGGTTAGGTTCTTCATATTGCGTTGGCAAGCGATTTTTACGTCTGCCCGCTTTTTTCTACCAACTAATGTCTCCCATGGAACTCTACGTTTAGCTCTTTGTTTAGTTGGTATGTATTCTGCTGCCGATTCTAAGTAGGCATTAACGAAGTTCTCATATTCGTCATTCGGAGTAGGTGTTTCTGATATCTCCTGAAGAATATCGAAATTATTTCTTAGTGCTAACATATATTTATTTCTAATATCCCTGTTGTTAAGCAGGTACCAGTCATAGTGTACAGTTGAGGTTGTTCAGGCCACATTCCTTCGTAGGCTCAGAGACAATTCGTTGATCGGAGGACACACCCTCGAAAGAGGAATGTGCTTCGCAATTCAATGCGCTATTATTCCATTTCTGATTTATGAGGATGTAGTCTATCTGTGATTTAGGATTATTTGCGTAGGCGTAGGTCCACTGTTTTCTGTTCCTTTTCTGAAATTTAGTATTAAGGCATGTTCATCTATTTTCAGTCCAGCTGGCAGACAAAAATAAAGTAGGTCGTAGCTCAATGCTTACAATGCTAAACTGAAGCTGGTTTATATAATGAAATCCCTTCACTCACTTACCAGCAGCCAATCACGGTCTATGCAAAGGAATAGCCCACTTGTTCACAATGGAATGCCCCAGGGCACCATAAATAGCTCCCGTTCCTCAATTGGTAATTGAGTTTCCTGTCTTCACGACTGATTGCTCTTAGCTAACGCGATTAATTACTCTCGGCTATCGCAACTAATTGCCCTACGCAACCTGACAAATCCTACAAACCTATTAGATGTTTCTGATTTCTGTTTGACGAGGTGTATAAACTGAATTTGTTGTTTACGTTTTTACTTATTTGGACATTCATGTCTCCACCGATGATAAGAACGCTGTGAGGGAGATAAAATGAATGACAAAAAACAAACAAAAACAAACAAAAAAGAACCCGCTAGAAAACACGCGTATATCTGTATAAAAGACAAAACATATAGAAGCCCCCAGACCATCGACTTACATAAAATTAAGAAGGCCAAAAGAAAAACAATATCCCAATTTATTCTATTCTTACTCTAACTTTGGTTTTCACTCTAATAATTCGTAAAGTATTAACATTTTTACCTCGTTTTTCATGATTCAGCAGCAACTTGTGTGTGTGTGTGTGTGTGTGTGTGTGTGTGTGTGTGTGTGTGTGTGTGTGTGTGTGTGTGATAAAACATCAGACCTCCAAATTAAATCTGTCGATAAAAACAAATTAAAAGAAGACTTCATACACGAACTTTTTATTCACGTGACTGTTTATTGACTTTCATTACCGCCTTGACCTCATGCAGGCATTGTTTATGATAAATTGTGCAAATTAAGCCCAGGATTAAATTGGCCAATGAAGATCCATAAAAATAATATTCCATTGATGGATCCAGTTAACCCTGTACAAAATTTAAGCTAGGTATGTCATATTTGTCTTAAGTCTTGTAAGTCAGCAGTTGGGCTCAAGAATCACTTGAGATCTCATGAACGGAAATTAATACTTAATCTGGATGTTTGAATTATGGTGCTAAAGACAGCTATAATCTACCAAGATGTAGCAATTGTCTTATATGTCAAAACAAGCTCAACGGAAGATTGGACTCGATACTCAGAACCGTTTCTCCTGTTATATTATATTTTACTAGAAAATATATCGTTATATTTCCTTGCATTTGAAAGAAAGGCAATCTATTTGATTTATTTTTGTTCTTTTCATTTTGCCGCACTTATTGAATTGTCTTGATTTAGCTCCCTTGTGTAAGTCATGGTTAAAGTCATGCGAACTTTATCAAACACTGTTCGTCTCGTGACGATGATTGACACTCCCATCCTGACTGTCATTTGCATTAAAAAAATGTGTTAATTTTATTTGTCTTCAATACAAGACTCAATTAAAAGCTAGCATTTTGGCGCGCAAAGTAACTTCAGAGGGGAAAAAAAGGTGACAATTCATATGATGATTCACGTCATTACTCAAATTGACGAAGGATATAATTCTTTTTTCAGAAAATCAATTTTCATTTCGTTGGGGCGGCGGAAATAAACGACATACATATAATAATTATCATTTTCAAGGATTTTTTCCGGTTAAGTGTTTTAGCTTTTATTTGTTTTAAGAGTAGATTTCTGGATTTACTTGTGAGTAGATGACAACATATTATGTTTATGGAAAATTATCACGTAAGGGTGGATTGATTAGTAAGATCCCCAATTGGATAAAACGATTTTTTGATCAGATACAACTAGCAGTGGTACTTAGTAATGTCCGGAAAAAAGATGAAAGACAAAATGTTTTAATGAAATTATTATATATATATATATATATGAAAGTAAATAATGGATTGTAATCCGATAATTTGTAAATAAAAATTGATAACAAGGTAATCCAAGTAGAATGAGAGATTTATTGAGAAGGAAAGTCGACCCTATAGCGTTTCGGTTCTAATGAACCATCATCAGGACTATGAGGGATGATATTAGTGATGTTAAATCAACGACGGATGTGTAAAAAGTGTAAAATATACAAATATCGGGAAATTTGTATAACAAGAAAAAAGTTGTCTATTTATGAGAAGAAAAAGTTGGACGTTTGATTAATCAGCGTTTGTTGTTTTAAATTACGTCATTTCATTTATTAGAAATATTGTGTAGAAATTTATCTTCCGTTTGTTTATTGAGAAAGTTTTCGAATAATTCCTTGTTTTCGACGAAGTTCAAATTATATGTCCGGCTCCCCCAAATGTATATATATATATATATATATAATCACCATCATCAACTCTCTTTTGTTATCCACCCCTGTCGACTACCGCCTTTTTGTAAGTAGTCTAGACAGTATCAAGTGTCCGTATAGAACGGATGAATGTAAGTTTTGTTAGTCGGTTAAAACTAGCGAGTCCGTGAGAAGGAGTCGGAAGGAAAATGTTGCTTATAAGTTCGCCCTTATTTCTCCTGCAGTGCCCAGAATATTTTGTTTGTCTTACTTGTATGGTTTGTGAAATGGGCGGTATTTGGTCGTACAGCAGCAGCAGTTTTGTAGAGTGCTACTTTATAGGAAGTTGATTTTTTAGATGTTACTTCCTGAATTTGTTTATAACAGTAAGTGGCATTTTGCATAGTTCTGTCTCTGTCTGTTTCTTTCTCTCGCTTGAAAACTTTTTAATGCTTGCCACCGTTCCTGTCTCTCTCTGTTTCTTTCTCTTACTTGAAACCTTTTAGCTGCTCGCCTCCTTTCCTTTGTCTCACTGTTTCATTCTCTCAATGTAAACCTTTTAACTGCTCATCACCGTTCTTGTCTCTCTCTGTTTCTTTCTCTCACTGTAAACCTTTTAGCTGCTCGCCACCTGTCCTATCTCTCTCTGCTTCTTTCTCTCACTTGAAACCTTATAACTGCCCGCTATCGTTCCTGTCTCTCTCTCTCTCTTTCTTTCTCTCACTTGAAAACTCTTCACTGCTAACCACCAGTTCCATCTCTCTCTGTTTCTTTCTCTCACTTGAAACCTTTTAGCTACTCCCCAACTGTCCTGTCTCTCTCAGTTTCTTTCTCTCACTTGAAACCTTTTAACTGCTCGCCACCGTTCCTGAGTCTTTGTCTGTCTTTCTCTCACTTGAAACCTTTTCACTGCTCGCCACCGGTTCTGTCCCTTTCTGTTTCTTTCTCTCTCTTGAAACCTTTCAACTGCTAACCACCGCTCCGATCTTTCTCTGTTTCTTTCACTTACTTGTAACCTTTTAGCTGCTCGCCACCGGTCCTGTTTCTCTGTCTTTCTTTCTCTCACTTAAAACCTTTTAACTGCTCGCCACCGTTCCCGTCTCTTTATGTTTCTTTCTCTCACTTAAAACCTTTTAACTCCTCGCCACCTGTCCTGTCCTTCTCTGTTTCTTTCTCTCACTTGAAACATTTTCACTGCTCGCCACCGGTCCTGTCTCTCTGTCTTTCTTTCTCTCGCTTAAAACCTTTTAAATGCTCGCCAAGGTTCCTGTCTCTCTCTGTTTCTTTCTCTTACTTGAAACCTTTTAACTCCTCGCCACCTGTCCTGTCCTTCTCTGTTTCTTTCTCTCACTTGAAACATTTTCACTGCTCGCCACCTGTCCTGTCTCTCTGTCTTTCTTTCTCTCACTTAAAACCTTTTAAATGCTCGCCATGGTTCCTGTCTCTCTCTGTTTCTTTCTCTTACTTGAAACCTTTTAACTCCTCGCCACCTGTCCTGTCCTTCTCTGTTTCTTTCTCTCACTTGAAACATTTTCACTGCTCGCCACCGGTCCTGTTTCTCTGTCTTTCTTTCTCTCTCTTAAAACCTTTTAAATGCTCGCCACCGTTCCTGTCTCTCTCTGTTTCTTTCTCTTACTTGAAACCTTTTAACTATTCCCCACCAATTCCGGTCTCTTTCTATGTCTTTCATTCATTTGAAACCTTTAATTGCTACCCACCGGTGCCCTCTCTCTCTTTTTCATTCTCTCACTTGAAAACTTTTCACAGCTCGCCACCGGCCCTGCCTCTCTCAGTTTCTTTCTCTTACTTGAAAACTCTTAGCTGCTCCCCACCAGTCCGGTCTCTCTCAGCTTCTTTCTCACACTTGAAACCTTTTAACCGTTCCCCACATGTCCTGTCTCTCTCAATTTCGTTCTCTCACTTGAAAAATTTGAACTGCTCCATATCGTTCCATTGTCTCTCCCTTTCTTTCTCACTTTTGAAAACTTTAACTGTGCGCCACCGGTCCTGTCTCTCTCTGTTTCATTCTCTCACTTGAAACCTTTTTAACTGCTTTCCACCGTTCCTCTCTCTCTCTCTCTCTCTCTCAGTTTCTTTCTCTCAATTGAAACCTTTTAACAACTAACCACTTGTCCTTTATTTCTCTCCGTTTCTTTCTCTTACTTGAGACTTTTTAACTGCTCACCACCGTTTCTCTCTCTCTGTTTCTTTCCCTCACTTAAAATCTTTTAACTGCTCACCACCAGTTCCGTCTCTCTCTTTCTTTCTTTCTCTCACTTGAAAACTTTTCACTGCTTGCCACCGGTCCTGTCTCTCTCATTTTCTTTTTCTTACTTGAAAACTTTTAGCTGCTTGCCACCAGTTCTGTCTCTCTCTTTTTCTTTCTCTCACTTGAAACCTTTTAGCTTCTCGCCACCGGTCCTGTCTGTCTGTTTCTTTCTTCCGGTGTTGTTATGAAGGGAATTCAATTCACACAGCTTCGTTGCCGCATTTCATTTCTATCATTTACTCCGTTCACCACCTGCTTTTTATCCAAATGTGGACGATTGCTGAATTCACATAAACTTTGGCTGTTCTGCCTACATATACAGGACCCCACTCGCTGTCTCTTACAACGACGAACCGCACTTGGCTCACCGGAGTCAGCAGTCTGCTGGTTCTGCCTTTCAATTTCACTACATCCGTAAAAGAACCTGAAATGGTTTCGATACACTCTAATAATAATAATAATAATAATAATAATAAAGGCCTTACATCCCAGAGATGATGTAGACAGACAATGTGTGTCAAGAAAAGAATGAGGAAGAGGACTCGCTAGCATTGAAGATAGCGTCGATTCATCGATAGAAAAACTCCAAGGTTACATTAAAAAAAAGTGCCGAGCGAGACTAACTTCCGTGACCAGAAACAAAACAGGCAACACAAACATGAACAGAACAGAAATAACCAGAAAACAAAAATAGGAAGTAAAACAACTGTATGGACAGTTCAAGAGACAAACAAGTAAAACCTACACGAGAAAACTTGGACATGGCTGAGAAAGAGAAGCCTTAAGAGGGAAACTGAATGTCTTCTGATAGTTGAATAACAAAATTGAAGATGTAGGTGATGTGGTGATAAAGACGAAATGATCAATCACATTATAAGCGAATGCTGCAAGCTAGAGTAAAAAGAGTATAAGACTAGACACGACTGGGTGGAGAACACGATCCACTGGGAACTGTGCAAGAAGACCATACGAACAAATGGTACATACACAACCTAGAACTTGTCCTGGAAAATCAGACGAACAAACTTCTCTGGGATTTTGAGGTACGAACAGATCACCTAATCTCCGTCAGACGACCAAGCCTTGTGATAGTCAATAAAAAAAGAGAAGTTGCCGAATAGTGGACTTTGCCGTTCCGGCCGATCACAGGATAAAGCTGAAGGAAAGCGAAAAGAGAGATAAGTACCTAGACCTTGTTAGAGAATAGAAGAAACTATGGAACATGAAAGTGACTGTGACACCAATTACAAGGTGAATTCAATAAGTTTCCAGACCTTTTTTGTTCAGGCATTTAAAATTGTCATAGGATCTTGAAAATTCACTATGTTATTGCTATATATCTTATGAGATGACTGACCAATTTTTATGATTTCAGATTCAAATGAACACCTACAGCAGCAATTGGAATACACCCTACTACAGACTGATTGTCACAGCAGGTGAATTTCAAAAATGCAATCTGGACGTGAGGACATTTTGAAGAACGATATGCAATAAAATTATGTTTTAAACTTGGAAAAAATGTCACAGAAACGTATGGAATGCTTCAGACTGCTTTTGGAGTATCTTGCATGAATCGAGCATCAGTTTTTGAGTGGCATAAGAGATTCAAGGAAGCCAGGGAGTCTGTGAGGGATGAGAGGTGTAGGAGGATTAAGGAAGTCAATACACCAGAGTTGATTGGCCAAAAGGTTAGGGTTAGGGTTACTATGTTGAGGTTTTAAGGGACTTCAGGAAGAGATTCCATCGGAAGAGGCCAGCACTCTTCAAATCGGGTCAGTGGCATTTCCAGCAGGACAATGCTCTAGTTCACAACTCCATCCTTGTCACAGACTATTTGACCAAGATGGGTATCAAGACAGTTCCTCATCCCTTCCTATAGTCCAGACCTTGCTCCCAGTGACTTTTGGTTATTCCCTAAGCTCAGAGGCTGTCGTTATGAGATAATTGAGGAAATGAAAGAGGCTGTGACGAAGGTCATTGACACGCTTACACTAGAGGACTTCCATGGGCCCTTCAAGAAGTTGTTGGAACGGTAGAACAAGTGTATTGCATCCGGAGGAGATTACTTCAAAGGGGACTAGAGTTTCATGTGTGTACTATCAATAAAAGTGCCCATTCGAAAAAAAGCCTGGAAACTTATTTAATAATCGGCGCGCCTGGTACGGACACCAAAAGATTGGTTCAGATAATGGAGGACTAGGAAATATGAAGACGTGTGGAGACCAAACTACAGCATTATTAAGATCGGTCAGAATACTACGAAGAGTCCTGAAGACTTGAGACTTTTTGTCATTTAAACTATCGGCTAAAGTTAGTGTGAAAAACTCTCAAATACTAATAATACTAATAACCATGAAGGAGCCAAAACAATTTTGGAGGGAAATATGGGAAACAAAAGAACATAAAAAAAATGCCGAATAGATAGATTACATGAAAAAAATTGGGAGGCCTTGAAAACGACCCTGAGCTGGAAATACATCTGGAATCGCTCTGAGAAACAGTTGGAAAACTACCGAATATGAAAACACCAGTCAATGATAGATGACATGGATTCTGGCTTTAAAGATTCATTTCTATACACCACAGATTGGGTCTTGAACTGAATAGATACCTCGAAGAAGCAAAGACCGATTTAATCACGAAATGCAGCATCATACTGATTCAGAAAGATCTCCAAAAAAAGAGACATCCCCAGCAACCATAGCAGCACAGATTAGGGAGGATATCTTCCCGAAGAACGAAAAGGATGTTACGAGGGAATAAAAGGACCAGGTGATTTACTGTAGATGGATCAACCTATCCTCAAAAAGACCAAAGCAATGATATTTCCCCGCAAAGTTGGATAGTAGACTCTAAAAATGTACAAGATATCCGACAAAGTGATCAAATTCATCAGGGAAGCCATGAAAGACTGGAAAGTGAAATTGATAATGGGAGGAAAAACTTTAGCAGAAGTGAAAATCCAAAGAGGCATCTTGCAGGGAGATGCGTTTTCATCATTATCATTTGTAATAGCAATGAAGCCACTCAATCCCATACTTAGGAAATGTACTAGGGGCTACAAATTTATTAGATTGCGACAAAAGATTAATCACCTTATGTTCATGGACGGTATCAAGCAGTTTGCAAAATATTAAACAGAATTGGAGACAGATACAAAAAAAAAAAAAAAAAGATATGAAGCCAGCATATTGAAAGGGAATTTGGTTGAGTAATATGTGCCATGCTCATAATGAAAAATGGAGAATGACACTTAACGGAAGGAATAGAACTGTCAAATCAAGAAAGATTCTGAACGCTGGGAAAAATGAAAATTATAAGAACTCGGGAATATTTAAGTGGACACCATCAATCAAACAGAGATGAAAAATATAAGAAAAGAGTATCTCAGACGAACCGGAAAACCAAGCTCTGCAGAAGAAATCTAATCAAAGGGATAAACACCAGGAGAGTCCTTCTTGTAAGATATTCGGGACTATTCTTAAAATGGACACAAGAAGAACTCAGAACAATGGACCAGCGAAAAATATAGCTAATGACAATATTCAAGGACGTACATCCAAGAAATTATTTAGAGAGACTGTGTGTGTAAAGAAAAGAAGGAGGAAGTAGACTCAACAACATTGAAGAAAACGGGGATACATCAAAATGAGAACTCGAAGACTACATCTAAAAGGAAAAAGAAGGACAAGTCTCAGTAGCCTGTAACAACACTGACAACATGAGGACAAATAGAAAAGTACAATAACTTATAAACGGAAGTCGGAAGAGAAACAACTGTACGGATATTTCAAGCAAAAAAAAACAAAAAAACAAAAACAGTTGAAATATCGTATGAAAAGAACTGGACATGGCTTCGAAAAGCAAACTGAATATCTTCTTAAAGCAGCACAAATAATGCCAAAAAGGACGAATTATGTTAAAGTGAAAATCAATAATACGTCATAGAATAGCAAGTGTAGATCACGTGGTGATAAAGACAAAACTATAAATTACATGATAATTGAATGCAGCAAACTAGTGCAAAGGAAATATAAGACTAGACACGATTGGGTGGGAAAGTTGATCTAGGGGGAAATGTGCAAGAAAGTGAAATTCGACCATACTACCAAATGGTAAATTCAAATACCAGAACCCGTCCTGAAAAAGAAGACGCCTAAAATTCTCAGGGGTTTTAAGATGCAAATAGATCCCTCATCCCACCTAAAAGACCCCAGACCTAGTGATAATTAACAACAACAAAAAAACCCTACCGAATGACTTTGCTGTCTCGGGGGAATACAGAGTAAAAATCAAAGAAAGCGAAAAGAGAGACAAGTACTTGTACCTTGCTAGAGAAAAACAAAGGTTGTGGAACATGAGAATAACGGTGATACCAATTGTCTCCCAGGGGCTGAAAGAATCGAAAATCGGAGTAGGAATCGAGACCATACAAACTACAGCATTTTAAAGATAGCCCAGAATACTGAGAAGATTCCTGGAGGCCTGAGAAAACATGCTGTCATTCCAGTGAAAAACCATTTGTTAACGCTGGTGTAAAAAAACAAAAACTCACTAGAAATACTAATGATGATAAAGCGAAAAGTTAAACAAATGCTTGGATTTTGTCAGAGAGCTGAAAAAAGGCGGACCATGAACATAACCGGGGATACCAATTTTAGTTGGTGCGCTTGAAACGTTCCTTTAAGGCTTGGTAAATAGAATGAGAGAAGTGGAGATCAAAGGAAATAATCGAGACTATACAGACTACAGCATTGTTTAGATTGGCTAGAATACTCTGAAGAGTCCTGGTGACCTGAGGAGACTTGATGTTACTTAGACTCCGGTGAAAGACTACCATAATAATAATAATAATGGATGACATAAAACTATTTGCAAAAAATGAAAAAGAACTGGAAACCCTAATACACACAATTAGAATATACAGTCAAGACATAGGAATGGAATTTGGCATTGAAAAATGCGCTCTGCTCGTCATGAAAAGTGGCAAACGACACCTAACTGAAGGAATAAAATTACCAAATCAAGACAAGATCAGAACGCTTGCAGAAAACGAGACATACAAATACTTAGGAATCTTGTAGGCTGACACCATCAAACAAGTGGAAATGAAAAACAAAATTCGAAAAGAATATCTCAGGAGAACTAGAAAACTACTCGAGACAAAACTCAATAGCAGAAACCTTATCAAAGGTATAAATACTTGGGCTGTACTCCTCGTTAGATACTCGGGCCCCTTTCTCAAGTGGACCAGTGATAAACTTAGACAAATGGACCAAAGACAACTAATGACCATGCACAAGGCGTTACATCCCAGAGACGACGTGGACAGACTATATGTACCAAGAAAAGAGGGGGGAAGAGAACTTGCCAGCATCGAAGACAGCGTTGACGCATCTATACAATGACTCAAAGACTACACAGAAAAACGCGAAGGAGGACTGATAACGGCCACCAGAAACAATACTGACAACACGATAGATAACAGAATGACAAAAACTAGAAAACAAAAATTGGAGGAAAAACAACTCCATGGGCACTTTAAACGACTAATAAACAACATCTCGCACGATAAAACCTGGACATGGCTAAGAAAAGGAAACTTTAAGAGAGAAACAGAATCTCTCCTAATCGCAGCACAAAACAGCACCATAAGAACCAACCATATCAATGCGTGGATAGATAAGACAACAAAATAGCAAATGCAGACTATGTGGTGACAGAGATGAAACCATCAATTACATTATAAGCGAATGCGGCAAATTGGCACAAAAGGAGTACAAGGCTAGACACGACTGGGTGGGCAAGGTGATCCACTGGGAAATGTGCAAAAAATTTAAATTTGACCATGCCAACAAATGGTATATGCACAACCCGGCACCTATCCTAGAAAATGACACACCCAAACTCCTGTGGGACTTTGATATACAAACGGATCACCTAATCTCGGCCCGAAGACCAGATCTTATAATAATCAACAAAAAACGAGAATCTGCAAAATTGTCGACTTTGCTGTCCCGTCGGACCAGAGAATAAAACGAAAAGAATCTGAAAAGAAGGATAAGTACCTCGACCTTGCTAGAGAATTGAAAAAACTATGGAACATGAAGGTGACAATTATACCAATTGTGATTGGTGCCTTTGGTACGGTAACTAAAGGATTATTAAAGGGCCTGGAAGATTTGGAAGTTGGCGACCGAGTGGAGACCATCCAAACAACAGCATTATTGAAAACTGCCAGAATACTGAGAAGAGTCCTGGAGACTTGAGGAGATTTGCTGTCACTCAATCTCCAGTAAAATACCATCAACTTACGCTGATGTGAAAACTCTAATGAGTAAATAATAATAATAATAATAATAATAATAAACTTAGTAGATCGCAAGAAAAGATCAACCACCTAATGTACATGGATGACATAAAACTATTTGCAAAAATGGAAGAGAACTGGAAACCCTAATACACACAGAATATACAGTCAAGACTTAGGGATGGATTTTGGCATTGAAAAATGCGCCCTCCTCGTCGTGAACAGTGGCAAACGACATCTAACTGACGGAATAGAACTACTAAATCAAGACAAGATCAGCACGCTCGCAGAAAACGATACATACAAATACTTAGGAATCCTGGAGGCTAACACCATCAAACAAGTGGAAATGAAAAACAAAATTCAAAAAGAATATCTCAGGAGAACTAGAAAACTACTCGAGACAAAGCTCTCTAGTAGAAACCTTTTCAAAAGGATAAATACTTGGGCTGTACTCCTCGTTAGATACTTGAGACCCTTTCTCAAGTGGACCAGAGATGAGCTTAGACAAATGGACCAAAGAACTAGAAAACTTATGACCATGCACAAGGCGTTACATCCCAGAGACGAGGAGGACAGACTATATGTACCAAGAAAAGAGGGAGGAAGAGGACTTGCCAGGATCGAAGACAGCGTTGACACATCCATACAACAACTCAAAGACTACATAGAAAAACAAAAAGGAGGACTGATTACGGCCATCAGAAACAATACTGACAACACGATAGATAACAGAATGACAAAAACTAGGAAACAAAAATGGGAAGGAAAACAACTCATGGGCGTTTTAAACAACTAATACACAACATCTCACACGACAAAACCTGAACCTGGTTAAGAAAAGGAAACTTTAAAAGAGAAACAGAATCTCTCCTAATCGCAGCACAAAACAGCTCCATAAGAACCAATCATATCAAAGCGAGGATAGATAAGACGCAACAAAATAGCAAATGTAAACTATGCGGTGACAGAGATGAAACCATCACTCACATAATAAGCGAATGCAACAAATTGGCACAGAAAGAGTACAAGGCTAGACACGACTGGGTGGGCAAGGTGATCCACTGGGAAAAGTGCAAGAAAGTACCTCGACTTGCTAGAGAATTGAAAAAACTATGGAACGTGAAGGTGACAATTATACCAATTGTGATTGGTGCTTTTGGCACGGTAACTAAAGGATTATTAAAGGGCCTGGAAGATTTGGAAGTTGGTAACCGAGTGGAGAGTCCTGGAGACTTGAGGAGACTTGCTCTCCCTCAATCTCCAGTGAAAGACCATCAGCTTACGCTGATGTGAAAAACTTTATTGAGTAATAATAATTACAGTTGTGTCATAGTTTTAATATTATCTCATGAACGTTAGCCGAATTAAAGACGATGGATAGTAAAGTTAGGAAAGTAATAATCTGCCACAGAATTCATCACACAAGAGTAAATATTAAACGTCTCTACGTCAAGATAAAATTGTGAAAGAAACTTAATTCAACAAGGATTGGCCTACAAAACAACCACAGAAGATTTAAAGAAATATTTATATACTACAACAGATTGAGTGCTATAGTTAGCAGACGTACATGAAAAGCAAAAAAAAAAAAAAAAAAAGAAAAAAAAAAAGAAGAATTTAATTAGCAAATAAAGCTAAAAATTCGCTAAAGAATTCGATGTCACACTGAAAGAAATAGACACAACAGATAAAGTAACGAATGCAGCAAAGAACTTAAGGAAATAAAAGACTAATCGACTGTTAGAAAGTGCTGGACTGAAAGCAGAGACAGAGGGATTGATACTAGCAGCACAGATCCAAACGCCTAAAGTCTTGAAACTATCAGACAAACATTTTAAACACGGATCAAATTCAACCCATAAAATGTACAAACAGAAAACTGAATAATTAACCATTTAGTGTCCGGTTGCCTAATCCTAACCCCAATATAATATGAAGAAGGTGTGATAAAATAGGACATTATATTCATTCGAAAAGCTCTGTGAAAAGCTGAAATCTGAAAAATAGTAAAAATACCAACCAGAATCAATAACAGAAGTCAAAGAAAATTCTATTTTCTAAGACTTTGCTATCCAAACTAATAGAAAAATAATGAGCAATTGAGCCGATATAGTGGTTCAGGAGTATAAAAAAATGCCTTCTAGTTGATATGTGAGGACCAACATATAATGATATATCAAGCAGAGAATACGCTAAATAAGTAAATATGATCAAGAAAAGGAACGGATATATAGACAAGGTAACTGGCAGTTCCACTCTATATGAAATACCAAGAATGTCACTTTGCAAAACTGCTCATCTTCTTCAGAGAATAATATCAATGGAATTGAAAAAGTAACGCCTAATATATATATATATATATATAAAGAGAGAGAGAGAGAGATGGTTGATTTGGTGATGAGAAAAAATCCAAGGATTGGCCTACCAAACAACCACAGTAGAACTAAAGAAATATTTAGATACGACAACAGATTGAGTGCTATTGTTAGCAGATGCACATGAAAAGCAATATATATATATATATATATATATATATATAGAGAGAGAGAGATGGTAGATTTGGTGATGAGAAAAAATTAGTGGAAAATTGGATAAACCGAAAAATTGAAAACAGATTCAAGAATATTTCGTCTTTATTCTAAATACAGATTTTGATGAAGTCTTTATGAAATAAAGACGAAATATCATCCTTGAATCCGTTTTCAGTTTTTCGGTTTATACACATTTCCACTAATTTTTTCACACACACACACACACACACACACACACATATATATATATATATATATATATATATATATATATATATATATATAATCACTATCTTTCTTCACCCTATGTCTCGGGTAGAGAAGCGGCGAAGGATCAGAAGAAACCAAAAGTAAAGCAGAAATTTAAATAACAACAATAATAATAATAGTTGAGTTATAACTTGAACTTTTATATGTGTAGATAAACCAAAGTTTAGGGTAAAGGCCTGAAGTGATTGAAGAACTCTTTTTCGAATCATTTAAAAGCGATCGAACAGTCTTTGTGGAAACTAAAAAGATCAAAGATGATGGAAAGCAGAAGTTTGATTGATGATTCTTGGTTTTCGATGAAAATTGGATGCTTTCCAGATTCTTGTACGTGAGAAAATGGAAAGTAAACGACTTCGTTTTCAGGAATTCAAATTTGTGAGGGAGAATGATCGAAATCAAATAAATAAAAATAAAAATTGAGCTAATTTCTTGGAGTGTACGTCTGGCTCGGTTCATGTCTAATTAAAATTCAATGAACCAATCTTACTTTTGTTGAACGTCAAAGTGAACAGGTTACTAAGAAAACGCCAATGTCATCAACATTTTGTTTAATAGGGCGAATCTCTTGTGTCGATTGGCAGAAGCGTGATTAAATACGTAAATATCAGAAGGAGAAGATTTGGGAAAATGAAAATGAAAAGAACTTGTTATGAAGAGTCATGTAGGGAACAAGTAAGAAAAAAATGTAAATAAAAAAGAAAGCAAGCAATAAAGAACCAATGAAAGAAAGACTAAAAAGAAGCCCAGAAAAGAAAAGCATTAAGAAAAAAGAATGAAAATTAAAGAAGGATATTTAGGAAAGAAAATAAAGAAAAGCGTGTATTTAGACGAAATAAAAAGCTGGATAGTTAGCATAAAAAGAAAGAAAGGCTGAATAGAAAAGGAGTGTGAAGGATAAGAGGCAAAAGAGGAAAGAAAGGTTGAAAAGAAAAAAAGCTGAAAGAAAGAAAGAAAGAAAGAAAGAAAGAAAGGCTGAATAGAAAAGGAGTGTGAAGGATAAGAGGCAAAAGAGGAAAGAAAGGTTGAAAAGAAAAAAAGCTGAAAGAAAGAAAGAAAGAAAGAAAGAAAGAAGGTTGAATGGAAAAGAAAGAGGGACAAGAGAAGGTGAAAAGGGAAATGACGAAAAAGTAAAAAGAAAGAAAAAGAAAGAAAAAGAAATAAAAGGTTTAAACAGAAATGAAGGAAAACACCAGTGGGGAAAAGAAGAAAAATGATGATAAATAAATAAAAAGGTTTGAAAAAAAAAAGAAGAGTGAACGACTGGAAGAAAAAGAAGAAATGACGATAAAAAAGAAAGTTGCAAAAAAGAAAGAGAAATGGAAAATTAAGCGACAAGAGAAGAAATGATGAAAAATGTATAGAAAGAAAGAAAGAAAGAAAGTTGAACGACAAGAGGGGAAAGGAAAAAATTGACGAAAGAAAGAAAGAAAGAAAGAATAGTAAAGAAATATAAACGGCAGGCGGTAAAAAACCAGTGGAATTAAAAAAGAAAGAAAGAAAGAAAGAAAGAATGAAAGAAGGAAAAAAGAGAAGGATAGAAAGACAGAAAGAAAGATATCAGGAAAAAAGTTTAAATAGAACAAAAAGGAGAAAGACATGAGAAAAAAAAGGAGAAAATATTAAGAAAAAGAAATAAGGAAAATTTAATAAAAAATGAAGGATGGAGAAGTTGAGGAAAAAGGAATAAATGCCATGAAAGAAAGAAAGAAAGAAAGAAAGAAAGAAAGAAAGGTGGCTAGAGTCTGAACTAGCTTAATTTCACCTTCAAAGAAATTAAGAAAGAAGGAAAGACAGATAGAAGGATATAAAAAAAGAAAGAGGTTTGAATAAAAAAAAAGAAAAGTGAAGGACAGGAAGGAAAAAAGGAAAAGAAAGAACGAAAGAAAGAAGACATGAATAAATTTTTAAAAAAATAGATAAATGGAAATAAACAAGCTAATTCTAAATAGAAAAGTTAGTTGAAGAACAGGGAAAAAATAAAAAATATTGCTAGAAAGAAAGAGCTGAAGAAGAAATAATGAAGCAAAGAAAATAAAAATGTTTGAATAGAATGGTGAACGATATGGGTCAAAAAGAGAAGAAAAATAAGTGGAATTATAGAAAGAAAAAAGAAAAAAGAAAAAAAGTTATATAGAAAAGAAATTTAAATGTCAGAAAGAAAAAGGAAAAATGACCCTAAAAAAGAAAGATAGAATGAATGAAATCTAGAAGATGGAAAGAAAGAATGAAAAAAGAAAAGGCTGAAAAAGAAGAAAAAAATGACCTTAAACAAGAAAGAAAGAAAGAAAGAACCAACCAATCAAATAAACAAAAAAAAAATGCTTAATTGAAAAGAATGTTGAAAGACAGGAGGAAATAGGGAAAAAGAAATGAAAAATAAAGAAAGTTTGAATAGAAAAGAGAGGCGAATTCTAGGATGAAAATAAATAAATAAATATTCAAACATAGAAAAGAGAAGGAGAATTATTGTGTCCATAAAGAAAGGGTTGATGTATGGAAAAAGGGACAGGACGCAAATAAGAAGAAGAAGAAGAAGAAGGCATGATGGGAACAAACAGGAAAGAAGAAGAAGAAGAAGAAGAAGAAGAAGAAGAAGAAGAAGAAGAAGAAGAAGAAGAAGAAGAAGAAGAAGAAGGCATGATGGGAACAAACAGGAAAGAAGAAGAAAAAAAAGAAGAAGGCATGATGGGAACAAACAGGAAAGAAGAAGAAAAAAAAGAAGAAGGCATGATGGGAACAAACAGGAAAGAAGAAGAAGAAGAAGAAGAAGAAGAAGGCATGATGGAAACAAACAGGAAAGAAGAAGAAAAAAAAGAAGGCATGATGGGAACAAACAGGAAAGAAGAAGAAGAAGAAGAAGAAGAAGAAGAAGAAGAAGAAGAAGAAGAAGAAGAAGAAGAAGGCATGATGGGAACAAACAGGAAAGAAGAAGAAAAAAAGAAGAAGAAGGCATGATGGGAACAAACAGGAAAGAAGAAGAAGAAGAAGAAGAAGAAGAAGAAGAAGAAGAAGAAGAAGAAGAAGAAGGCATGATGTGAACAAACAGGAAAGAAGAGGAAAAAAGAAGAAGAAGAAGAAAAAGAAGGCATGATGAGAACAAACAGGAAAGAAGAAGAAGAAGAAGAAGAAGAAGAAGAAGAAAAAGAAGAAGAAGAAGAAGAAGAAGTGGTATAATTATGTTGCATTAAAGAATGAAATATGAAATAAAATCGCTTTTAAAAGAGGCTCTGGTAGCCGGTTGATGTTTGTTAAATGATTCCAAATCAAAAATAAATTAATGAATCACAAAAATCATCAGAAGGAAGGAAAAGACAAGGAAAAACGAAAGGAAACGACAATGCCTGGGACCCATCAAGTTGGAGGAAAGACAATATTTTTGTGAATGTTTTAATGATACCATTTGTTCCGCGGCAATTTAGAAGAAGCTTTGTTCCGATACAAAAGTGCACAATGAAAGGTAAAAGATGAAATATAAAACAAATAGGAAGTCTACGATTATTCTTTGCGATTAAATTGTCCTTATTGGCATAGCTCTGAAAATTTTGAATTAAAAAAAATTCTGCATATAGTCACACACACACACACACACACACACACACACACACACACATGAAGTATTGTTTGGAATCAACGGTATGATTAAAAGAAAAGATAGAAGGAAAAATTCTGACAGACATATTTCAATATAGATATGATAACGCTATCCCGAAAGCGAAACATGTCAATGTGATTGATTCGATCGATATTAAGTCAAACTGTTAGCGGTATTTTATGCATACAGTTTGGATTGGTTTGGTTTAGTTAGTTTTAGGGCATATCAACAATTGTAGGTTATTTAATGCCAAATCCATTTTATACACACACACACACACACACACACACACATATATATATATATATGTATTAAATGTATATATATATGATTTGTAAACACATTTTGAAGATAAAATTCTTAAACCAGCCTGAGTTCTTTTTGTTCAAAGTTAAATGGTTCTAAGTATTGATATATAGTAAGTTGGCGATCGTTGTCGAGGGCGACCCGAAGGCTCCCTTTTCAATAGCTACTACACCGAGGTAAAGGTGAAGGGGAGGATTTCCTGGATTGTTCCACTTTACCCTTGATACGTACCTTATATTGCTGAGTGTGAAGCAAAGAAGTATCAAATACCATTTTTAAAGTCTTTGGTATGACGTGACCTGGGATTGAACCCAGGTCTCCCGGACCATTGGCGAACACTCAACCCACTAAGCCAATAAGCCGGTAACAGACACAATTTAACATCAGTTATTCGTTTGCTCACAGTTTGTTCTATTTGATCCATAGATAGGATCCTATCAGGTGCTACCACTCCGAGTCAGAGTATAACTGAGATCAAAGTCAATAAAGAGGTACTACACAATCCCCAAACCTCCAAGACAGGAGTCTCGCCCTCAGATGGTTCAATATCATATACAGAATACTTGTTGGAGGTGGTGTCTTATCCCACTACAGAGATGCCCCTGCCAGAGTTGAGTACATTTTACGAATATTTTTACATTTTTATATACTTTCTTAAGATATTTAAATGACATCAAGTATTTCTATCGAAAACAAATGATTTGCAAACGCATCTATTTAACCTATTAATAGAACCTTACTAATACTATCACTTCGGGACAGGAGTTGACATTGGAGTAATAACAAAATACTATCACTTCGAGTAGGAGTGGAACTGGGAATAATAACAAGTACTATCACTTTAGGTAGGAGTGGACCCGTGAGTAATAAATACTCCCTCTTCGGGTAGAAGTGGACCTGTAAGTATTAACAAGTACTCTCATTTCGATTTTGAGTAAACATGAGAGCAATAACAAGTACTATCAGTTCAGGTAGGAGGGAATCTGGAAATAATAACAAGTAATCTCACTTCGGGTTGGAGTGAACCCGGGAGTAATAACAAGTACTCTCACTTACGGTAGAAGTGGAAATAGGAGTAATAACAAGTACTATCACTTCGGGTAGGAGTGAACCTGTGAGGAATTACAAGTACTCTAATTTCGGATAGGAGTGCATGTCGCGCTGCGAGCCACTTGTAGGTCAAAGTTTCTGATGGATCTGCTTGTTCGGATTTCCGTGTTCTCGTTGCGTTGTTCGACCCACGGGAAAGTTGGGGAAGAGCTGATTCGAATTTTTCTTGGTTATAGCTGGGTTGGAAGACAGCCAATTTTACCAGTGCTATTAGCTGGTCAACTACTTCAATAAGTCAGGAACGCTTGTTAACAGTTGTAAATAACAACACTTATTCATTATACTACGATTAAAAAAAGTCATATACAACAATAACGAGGGGGTTTTAGTTTGGAGATAGGTTGACTGGCGATAACAGTTCGCCTCGAATCCGTTTTGAGCAAATTAATGTTGCTAGGGACGGTCAAGGGTAAAGCGGCAGTGATGGCGAAGAGGGTGGCAAGGGCTTCAAGTCTTCGGTCTGCAGAACCAGCTTTCAATCTGTCTATTCCCTTTTCGGGATCTTCTTTTATGGGGGCCCAGACCCCTGAATACATGGCTCCAATTGGCCAGCCAATAGAAATGCTGGACCAATGGCCCCAGAGAGCAACCATGGGAAGGTAGAGAAACCTCACCCTGAGGCCCGTGTTTAACCGGACAGCCAATCAAAAACTATGGCCCTGCATTGCACGTCTTGGGCAGGAGGGAAAAGCTCCGCCCCGCTTTTCTTTGATTGGTGAGCCACCTGATAATATTTTAATATCGTGTTAATAGCCTTGTGTCAGGCGTTTAGCCGTAATTTTCCGTAGATTCGCACTCGGTTGACATTAGAATATGAAATAAAATTTTGTTTTTCTATCCCGTCAATCAAACCCCAAATCGGCCGATTCGACCCTTACAATTTTGGTATCCTTGTCACTTTAATCCATTCTAGAGCAGGTATGAATACATTATTATTATTATCATTATTATTATATTTTTCTACACTACTTTACAAAAAGACTATAACTAATTTTCAACAAATTATCCCAATTAGTCCTAAGTATTTAATTTAATTTCGCTAGTCAACTTGTAACGCTATGATAGTGTTACAAAGTGACTTTGAACTCTAGTCGCGCTATTACTGTTAATTTCGGGCTAATACCCTTGAGATAGGTATGCACCCCCTTATCCTACCCACCATCCACCGAGACATACAAGCGCTTTGTGAGTTTTGCATTTCTTACTTCTTGTCATATACGCACTTTTCATTTGTCACTTTGCAATAGTTTTTTTTTTTTAAATATTGGCCAATTGGGCCCGCTGGGGTTGACTTTAAGGATAAGAAAGACTTGGTGAGTTGAAGTATGAGAGATTGTTTCCCGTTCATGAAAACGTGTCTTTTAATCTGTTATGTGTCGGATTTGAGCTCTTCAAGAAACTGCTTTTATGCTTCTGTTCTTTCCGTTTCAAATCGTGAGACGGCATTGTTTTGTCAGCTGGATGAAGACGAAGTGCATTTATGAAGAGCTGTCATCTATATGAGTAGTTGGTTGAAGTGCGCGCGCACGCACACACACACACACACACACACACACATACACACACACACACACACATATATATATATATATATATATGTTAGTTATTTTAACGCGAATTTCGATTTCTAGCATCACTTCAGTAAACACGAATCAATCAGTGTCACTATTAGCGTCAATTTTCAATTTTCTTGTGGAAAAGAAATGGTAGTTATGATCTATCAGACAATTATATAATTTTTCTATATTCTATTTTCTCTCTTGTACTCCTTGGTTGTATCTATCTATCTATCTATCTGTTTATGTACACAGAGATGTAGACATATAGATAGTTTAAATGACTATATAGAATATTTTTTTGTATTTACGAAACAAATGTTATTAAATCCATAAGTACGAAAGCCAAATTGAGAGAGTCCCTGCGACGTAGTGGCTAACATAGTCATGTGCTACTGTATACTCTTTTGAACACATACCATAAGGAAAGGTATAAACTTCATTATCTCCCCAGCAATGGGTTAAATTGTACCCTTACTATTTTTCTACAAAGGATGGTATTAGATAAACCATGAAGATTGATATGCCATTAAACAAAGAAGTCAAACTAAACCAAATCAAACCAAACCATGGAAAGCCGCTTGATGTGGTTGGTTGAAACATATTTCATTGGCGTTGCAACAGCTATGGTATTTGTGACAGTAGAAATAGCAGTCTTGAAAATACGGAATAAATAAGAAAACTTTTTCAGATTTTCACGACAGATATTGAACATCGCTCATAGTTTATTACGAGATAAAGTTTAACCAAACAGGTTCAACAATTGTAGTCGGCGTTTTTAATTTTTTCATTGATTTAATTACCCCGATCAAAATCGAATGTTAACTGGATTAAAAACTGTTTATTTTTGGTTTTTGCTTTTGAATTTTATCGAATCTCTTTTCTCGTTCTTGAGTATTAACTTAAAAGATAATATCTTTATTGACTTGTTCAATAAAATGGACGAGTTAGTGAAAGAGGTTCCCATGAAGGTCACTTTGATGCCCAGAGAAGAAAAATGTTTTACACTATTTCTGGTGCCATTTATCTTCGGTAAATTGAATTTCATTTGGCATATAACGTTTTAAATTTGCTTGAAAAGCCCACAAAAACACCTTTTTGCCATGACTGATCAAATTATGCGAAGAAAAATCTATCCCACTCTCCCTTTCACTACATTCCCCATAAATATTTATATATATATATATATATATATATATATATATATATCATTTAGTGGCATAGATATACACATGTGCATAAGTGCGTGCGCAGGCACTTAAGCACAAACAAACGTGCGCACACACATACATTATATCTATATATATATATATATCTGACCGCTGGTCAAAATGTTCCAAAATTCACCCGGAAAGAAGTGCCATCTCTAAACATTTTTGTTGTGGCAACTCACTATCATTTTTCATAAAACTAATTCAGTTTTTTGTGTTAATCCCATTGTAGGCAAGACCCAATTAACAGGTAAGAGATATACAACAAATATAACACGGGGGTAAGGCGTAGAACTTTTTGAAGGAGCTTCCTATATATATATATATATATATATATTAAGGTTAATAAGTCAACTTTGCTCATTAAACAAAAGTTTGCAGGTTATCTGTTTCAGAGCATTAACACATATCTACATATATATTATTATACGCATATTATCATCATTCTTTTGAGAGTTTTTTGCTTGAATGTTAGATGATGATTTTCCACTGGGGTTTGAGTGACAGCAAGCCTATTCAAATCTGCCGGACTCTTCTCGATATTCTAACTGATCTTAATAAAACTGTAGTCTGGATGGTCTCCACTTGTTCTCATATTTCCAAGTCTTCTAATTACTTTATCCACAATTTTGGGATTGTTCCGAGCGCACTAATTACAATTAGTTTTACCGTCACTTTCATGTTTTTTCGATAGTTATTTTACGCATTTCGATGTTTTTTTTACACCAGCGTTAGCTGATGGTTTTCTACCGGGGTCTTGAGTGACAGCAAGTCTCCTCAAGTCCCCAGAACTCAGTATTCTGGCCAATCTCGACAATGCTGTAGTTTGGATGGTCTCCACTCGTCTTCTTATTTCCAAGTCCTCCAATCCTTGTACTAATCCCTTAGTAACTGTACCAAGTGCACCAATCACAATTGGTATCACCGTCACTTTTATATTCCAAATTTTTTTCAGTTCTCTACCAAGTTCCAGGTATTTATTTTTCTTTTCACTTTCCTTCAGTTTTACCAAGTAGTCAGCAAAGTCCACAATTAAGCAGGTTGCTTTTTTTTTGTTGTTGTTGACTGTGACTTGGTCTGGTCGTCTGGCCGATATTAGATGATCCGTTTGTATTCCAAAATTTCCCAGAATTTTGTTTGTCTCATTTTCCAGGGCGGATTCTGGGTTGTGTATATACCATTTGTTCGTATGGTCAGATTTAAACTTCTTGCACAATTATTAGTGGATCACCTTACCCACCCAGTCATGTCTAGTCTTACACTATCTCTGCGCTAATTTACTGCACTCGCTTATAGCGTGATTGATCGTTTCGTCTCTGTCACCACATATTCTACATCTGCTTTTTTGCAGGGTCTTGTTTATTTTTGTTTTCACATAGTCATTATGGTGTTGTTTTGTGCTGCTATCAGAAGAGATTCAGTTTCTCTCTTAAGGTTTCCTTTTCTTAGCTATGTCCAGGTTTTCTTATGTGAGATTTTGCCTGTTCGTTGCTTGAAGTATCCGTATAGTTGTTTTTCTTCTCATTTTTGTTTTGTGGTTATTTTTGTTCTCTTGATGTTTGTGCTGTCTGTATATTTTTTAGTGGATATAATCAGTTTTCTTCCGCGCTTTTTTATGTTGTCTTCTCGTCGTTGTATCGATGCATCGACACTATCTTAGCCTGTCCTCTTCCTCCTCCTTTTCTTAGCGCATTCAGTCTGTCTACGTCATCTCTGTGATTTATTATTAATATTATTATTATTATAATTCATGATTTTTATGCATATACAATGTGCCTTCAATAGGTTTCCAGACTTTTTTCGTATGGGCATCTTAAATTGTCGTAGACTCATTATGTTATTGCTATACATCTTATGAGATAACTGAACAATTTTTGTGATTTCAGGTTCAAATAAACAGCTACAGCAGCAATTGGAATACACCCTACCAAAGCCTGATTGTCACAGCTGGTGAATTTTAAAAATGTAATCTGACACTTTAGAAGAACGATATGCAATAAAATTGTGTTTTAAACTTGGAAAAAATGTCACAGAAACGTATGGAATACTTCAGACTGCTTTTCGACCATCTTGCATGAATCTAGCATCAGTTTTTGAGTGGCATAAGAGGTTAAAAGAAGGCAGGGAGTCTGTGGTGGATGATGAGAGGTGTGGGAGGAGTAAGGAAGTCAAGAGAACAGAGTTGATTGGCCAAAAGGTTAGGGTTAGGGTTACTATGTTGAGGTTTTAAGGGAGTTCCGGAAGAGATTCCGTCGGAAGAGGCCAGGACTCTTCAAATCAGCTAAGTGGCATTTCCTCGAGGACAATGCACCAGTCCCCAACTCCATCTTTGTCACAGACTATTTGACCAAGATGGGCATCAAGACAGTTCCTCACCCCTTCCTACAGTCCAATCCTTGCTCCCTGTGACTTTTACTTATTCCCTAAGCTCAGAGGCTGTCGTTATGAAACAATTGAGGAGATGAAAGAGGCTGTGACGAAGGTCATTGACACGCTCACACAAGAGAACTTCCATGGGGCCTTCCAGAAGTTGTTGGAACGGTACAACAAGTGCATTGCAGCCGGGGGAGATTACTTGGAAGGGGACTAGAGTTTCATATGTGTTTACTATCAATAAAAGTGCCCATACGAAAAAAGTCTGGAAACTGATCATATGCACCTTGTATATATCTTTTTTTACACGTATATTATTATGTGCATATTCATTATTTGCTTCCTACTCACATGCACACACGCGCGCATGCGTCTTATATAAACATACTTGAGAACTGAAACCCCACAGCATAGCAAAACCATTTGCCAAAACGTTAGCCTTTTCTTAGGTACGATCAGCAATTCCCACATCAAAGACTATTGGGGTTCACTCTTTAAAATCAATAATTTAAACATGGAAAACAAATATCTCGCCACTATTGAGATAAAATTATTGTACAATATTCCTATTAATAAATATATCAAACATTTAGGAATTCAGCTCAAGAAAATAAACATTACATTATCTTGGCCTGTTAACAAAACAACTAAAATGTACATGTTATGCACGAATATTTGCTTTTTTCAATATAATCGAGTAGTGATATATCTATTATCTGTAAATGTCCTCCACATTATAACTACTATATTGAACTTTGCCCAGTTGACTGGGGCTGCAAAATACACCGACTACATTTCTTCAGACGAGTAGGACTCTCTCAACGAGTGTCCTGATATGACCCTAAACAATCTGATGGTGAGGTTCCAGTAATGCTGGAGCTTTAGGGAATGTAGAGTACCTTTTCATTGCCATCGCTTCATGGTTTACTACGGCCCAGAGTGGTAGCATCTGATAGGGTCCTATCTATATGTTAAATAGAACAAATCTGTGTACTTAGGATAAACTGAATTGGAGGTGCCCGTAGTGTAATGGTTATCGTCGTAGGAAATGGACACGGTGACACGAGTTCAAATCCTGGACGAGACTGATTGCATTTCACATAGCACTAATACCCTTGGGAAAGGTATGAATCCAATTATTCTCCCTCCAGCTATGGGTAAATAGTAGGACAGTCTAGGTTCTTCAGCCTTGGTTAGGCAACTAGTCTAGGAGAAGGAAAACTCTGAATTCAAACCTGTTAAACGCCGCTTAAAAATTGACCTTGTATCATATCCTGCCCGAGTGGAGGGGTTGGTAAATAGGATAAACTGAATTGTTTGAAATAGAACTGTTTTTACATTTAACTGTTTGTAAACAAAAACTATACTTATACTAAACTGAATTGTTTGAAATTTGATTCGGCGTTAAATGACCCGAAAAGGGTTGATACGACGTAAAACAAAATAACCAACCAACAAACCAACTATGTTTAACTATGTTAAGCCTTAGAGAAAATATTTAATTCTTTAAATAGATACGTCTAAAGCTCTTTTCTAATTTTGCATTGACTACCTAAATCCTATCGTGTACTCGTAATTTACTGTTTTGCTGGCTTAAATTAAAAAAAAAAATCTCCAGAGACTCTGTCGACGCCGGTCGAAAACCACTATGCTAGATTAACCTAAGATTGGTCAATTAGAGCGTTTCACCGCGAAGGAATTGTTAGGAATCTGGTTTTGAAGATCCAGATTACCATGGTGACTTCGATACTTTCTGGCAAGTCTCATCGGTCAGTTTGCGAGTGATGAAATCGACCCTGTGAGACCTAAACTTGTAGCCCTGTGCCAGATCAATTTAACATTAGCCAATTTGAGTATTTTACCGAGAAGGAATTCATCACATCTACAGCCTTGTGTTAAACTTAGAAAAGCTTAGCAAATAAATGAGCTTTACCGCAGGAAAATGATTAACAATTCAATTTTACCCAAGACATTTCATTTCTGACCCTTGTAGTTGATTGCCCTGCCAGTGGGGTTCAGACTGACTGTTTCCCTTGCAGACGGATAAGACATCTCAGTCAAAAAAGGCGTGTCCTGTGCATGGTACGAAACTGCATCTGATTATGAGGCTCCTCTTATAAAGATCTGGAGAGGGCGAAGAACTCCTGTATTGCCATTACTCCCAGCTCCACTCTGACCCAGAGTAGTAGAAACTGTTTTATATAAGTAAAAAAAATCTATTTGCCAATTAGGACCGTGAGGAAAAATCCTCTAAAATCACTGACGAAAAAAATGCAGAGCCCAGTCGGCTGGAGCTGTAGAATACACCGACTGCATCTCTACAGGGAGGTAAGACCCACCCCCGTCAAAGATTGTCATGGATATGACATTAAACAATCGGATGAGGAGGTTCCAGTAATGCTGAAGCTTTGGGGAATGCGGAGTACACCTTAACTACCATCTCTTCCAGGTCCACCCTGGCCCGCAGTGGTACCACCTGACAGGGTCCTACTTTTGGATCAAATATAACTGATATTTAAACTGAGAGGAAACAGAAGACTTTCGCTAAATTGAATTGCTTGAAAAATAACTGTTTGATCATTTAACTGTGTGTAATCAAATCACCGATGTTTAATTGAATTGTTAGAGAGACATAGCAATACTTGGAACCATTTAAATTTGTTGTCTTTTGCTAAATTGAATTGTTAAAAATAGAACTGTTTAATCATTTAACCGTGTGTGTATACAAATGTGTTTACAAATCATATATTCGTAAATATGTAAAAACCGAATTTAGCTTTGAATAACCAACAATAGTTGATATGCAATAAAACTTAACCAAACAAAACCAGAAATAAAAATATGAACGCGATTCCCTAACATTAATGCATCGAATAACAGTTGATGGATTGACTTGCCGTTAAAATCTATCAATCTCTCAATCAATTTACTTGCTCCATACTAAGATTAGGTGAGTAAATAAGAACTCTTCAGCGTTGAGTAATAGTTAACAGTTCTTTTCTCACTAGAGAACCCTCTAATGATTTTGCTCCAGACGAAGCAAAGCTTATAAAATATAATTATTATTATTAAATACTTTGAATCTTCTGATAATGAGCGGAAATTTTATTTTTGGAGTCTCCAAATGATTGAGTTTGAACGTTTGAAAACCTCTTAGTGGGATTTATTCATTTTTTTTTAAAAACTTTTAGCTCGAAATAGCAACGAACTGGGTAACATAATTCTACACTTTTTCGACATTTATTTCGAACGTTTCTCTCTACCCACCGTACTACCACCAGAAAGTAGTTCTCTTATTGGAAGCAAGATATCACTGGTTTTTCGCTCGGTGAAATATTTTTTAATCGAAAATAACGTCAAACAATAAAAAGAAGTATTTTATTTAGAATACGGCATACAAATGTGATACGTACTCGGTGACAGTGATAGACGTTTTGGCTGAAGAAAACTAATCAATTTCAACACTGTATGTCTGATATTTGATTAAAAGCTAAATATCGCCTTTACTTTGTGTAACAATCCCCGTGCAATTATGATCGGTTGATTTTAAAGACATATTAATTCATCTGGGGTTATTTTATGCCAAGAGTTAAGGGAATTGTATTCAATGTACGCTTACATTTACATTTTTTTGTGTAGCTGTTTCTTATGAGCTTTTTTTTTTTTGCACGACAAATAATTCTCAAACAGATTTATTTGACATATTGATGGGACCGTAACAGGTATTACTCCTCCGGAATAGAATAGATCTGGGAGTATTTGCAATGAAGCGGTACTCCACAATCCCCAGAACTCCAGAACTTGAGCCTCACCGTCACATGCAATCCCCAGGATCCCCATTTTTAAGGGATCTTATCACTCTGCAGCGGATACAGGCAGAACATTCTTTACCCAACCTACAGAGTAGGTCATCATAATAAGTTTTATCAAATATATTTCCGTTTTTTAGACATATACTCCAGCATATAAAGATTATTATTATTATTATTTGCTTATTTTTGTACCAGCTTTAGCTGGTGGTCTTTCATTGGAATCTATGTGACAAGTCTCCTCAAGATTCCAGTACTCTTTTGAGTATGCTAGTCAATCTTATCACTGCCGTGGTCGGGATAGTCTCTGATTTCAACTTCTTGACGTCACTTTTCCAAGACTTTGAGGACTATTCCGAGTGCACCAACTACAACTGGTATCACTGTCACTCTCATATTTCACAGTTTTATAGTTCTCAGACAAGATCCAAGTAGTTGTCTATCCTTTCGCTTTTATATTTTCTCACTGTTTTTCGGTGGGATAGCAGAATTCATTCGATGACAAGTTCTTTTTTTTTTGTCAATAAATCCGAGGTCTGATCTAATGATGGGATTTGGTGATCTGTTTGTATCCCAAAATCAAAAAAAATCTATATGTCTTATCCATTTTGGACGGATTCTGGTTTGTATATACTATGTGCCATTTGGTAGTATGGTCAAATTTTAATTTCTTTCATAATTCCTGTGTGATAACACCCCTGGCCGACCGACTCCCACTATCTTAGCTTCCTTGAACCAAACTATTCATGGCTAGTGATTTCGGACCAGGGGCATTACACATTTCATTACATATACGCAAAACACAACCGAGAGTGGGGAAGAAAGAACAAACGAACAAACACGGGCTTGGGTCAGCTCCAAGCGCAAGAAGGGGGAAATCTATGTGACACTTTTGTCCAGCACTCGGTGCATTTGCAGGCTATCACGGGCTTGTATTTTGCGCGAAACTTCTACAAAGCCTCAAACAATGCTGACATCTCGCGTTGGTTAACCCGGCCTCTGTAGGTCAACAGGTCTTAGTATTTATCTTTCTCGTGAGAGATCTCATGCTCAGGCCCTTCGTGTGGGTTTCGCGCCAAAACAGACAAAGATATTCTCTGACCAGCGCCAACACAAACGGAAATGAATGCTACTTATGGTGTCACACGTGGTGGATTACCTTCCTCACCCTATCTAGTCTTGCATTCCTTTTGTAATATTTGGTTGCATTCACTTATTACATGATTAACTGATCCATCTCCAAATAATGCATACTGGCTATTTTATTGCGTATTATCAATTATCACCCAGTCTGTCCTCGTGGAGTAATGGTTAAAACGGTGGACGGCGGAATCGTAGTAAGCGAGTTCGGACTCTAGTCGTGCTATTATGTTCACTTTTGGCCAATAACCTTAGGAAAAGGTATGAACCTCCGTATCCTCCCAGCTATGGGTTAAATAGAACTACTACTATTCTTTTAGAAGGATGGATTTGGTTTTAAATAATCTACAAAGGTTGATATGCCATTAAAACAAAGAAACGAATTATCGCAGTAACAGAATTGGTACTTGTGACGTAGTTTTGTGCTATGAAAAGAGATTCAGTTTCTCTCTTGAGATTTCCCTTTCTTTGCCATGCCCGTGTCTTCTTGCCAGATGGCCTCTTGATATATCTGTACAGTTGTTTTTCTTCCCATTTCTGTTTAATAGTTTTTGTTTTTCTGTTTGTTCTTGTGTAGCCAATGGTGTTACTGGTTGCTATAACTCGTTTCTCTTGGCATTTTTAATGTAGTCCTCAAGTTTTTGTTTTGATGCATCAACGCAATTCTCAATCCTGGCGAGTCCTTTTCCTCCTTTTTTATGGATATATTCTTTGTCATCTCTCGGATTTAATGCCTTATATATAGTAATCAACTTCCTTGTCTTTTGGTCTATTTGATCTCGTCCTTTGTCATTGTTAGAGTCGTCCAAGTATCTTACGAGGAGGGCTTCTCTGGTGTTATTCTCTTGATGAGATTTTTGCTGCTGAGCTTGGTTTCGAGAAAGTTTCTCGTTCTTCTGCAGTACTTTTTTTTCTTTCATCTCCGTTTTTTATGGTGTCTGCTTTGAAAATCCCTGGTAATTTTACTTCTCTACAAGGATTTTCATCCTTTACAAATTTGACAGTTTTAGTCTTTCTGTTGTTTTTCTTTTCCCACTTTTCATTAAGAATACTGCATATTTTTCCATACCAAATTCCATTCCTACGAGGTATATATGATAAGTTTCCAGACTTTTTTTTCGTATGGGCACTTTTATTGATAGTACACACTTGAAACTTTAGTCCCCTTCGAAGTAATCTCCTTCGGCTGCAATGCACTTGTTGAACCATTCCAACAACTTCTGGGAGTCCCCATGGAAGTCCTCTTGTGTGAGCGTGTCAATGACCTTCGTCACAGCCTCTTTCATCTCTTCAATTGTCTCATAATGATAGCCTCTGACCTGAGGGAATAACCAAAAGTCACAGGGAGCAAGGAATCGAGTATAGGGAGAGGGGAGGAACTGTCTCGATGCCCATCTTGGTGACAAAGATGGAGTTGTGGACTGGTGCATTGTCCTGGTTGAAATTCCACTTACCTGATTTGAAGAGTGCTGGCCTCTTCCGCCGGAAATTCTTCCTAAACTCACTTAAAACCTCAACATCGTAACCCTAACCCTATCCCTAACCCTTTGGCCAATCAACTCTGGTGTATTGACTTCCTTACTCCGCTCACACCTCTCATCTTCCCTCACAGACTCCCTGCCTTCCTTGAATCTCTTATGCTACTCGAAGATTAATGCTCGATTCATGCAAGATGGTCGAAAAGCAGTCTAAAGAGTTCCATACGTTTCTGTGGTATTTAAAACATAATTTTATTGCATATCGTTCTTCTAAAGTGTCATATTGCATTTTTGAAATTCACCAGCTGTGACAATCAGGCTTTAGTATGATGTATTCCAATTGCTGCTGTAACTGTTCCTTTGAATCTGAAATAATAAAAATTGACGTATAGCAATAACATAGTGAATTTTCAAGTGTCTACGACAATTTTAAATGCCCATACGAAAAAAGTCTGGAAAATTATCGCCTGCACCTCGTACATCCTGGCTGTATATTCTTATTGTTTGTATCAGGGTCTCCAATGCTTTTATTGTTTTTTGCTAACAGCTTAATATCATCCCTGTACATAAGATAATTAATCTTTTCTTGTGACTTTGTAAATTTGTTGCCCCCTACCCCCGACCGTGCATTATCTAAGTATGTAAATGAATGGTATTATTGCTATAAAAATAGTAGTGAGGAGAGTAAATCTCCCTGGAAGATACCTTTTTAGATTATTTCCTCTGCTTAGGTTTGTCATTCTGCTGTTAATTCCACCAAATAGTTTTCATGGCTTTCGTGATGAAGTTTATGATTTTGTCCGATATTTTGTACTTTTTTAGACATTCTATTATCCAAGCTTTATGGGACCATATATCATAGACCTTTCCCTACGTGTGAGTTCTTCACACCTGTGTAGGCTGGTGGGTCTTTCACTAGAGTCTTAATGATCAAATTTCATCAGGTCTCCAAAACTCTTCGAATTATTCTAATTGATGATGTTGCAGTCTGTAGGGTCTCGATCTTTTCTCTAAGCTGTAATTCCTCCGGTCTTTTTTCGCAAGCCTTTAGGATCTATTATAAACACATTCCTACTTCAATTGGTACGAGATGCATGCCATAAGTTTCCTGACTTTTTTCTTATGAGCATTTAAAATCGTCGAAGACTCTTGAAAATTTACTCTGCTATTGCTATACATCTTATGAGATGACTGACCAATTTTTATGATTTCAGGTTCAAATGAACAGCTACAGCAGCAATTGGAATGCACCCTACTAAAGCATGATTGTCACAGCTGGTGAATTTCAAAAATGCAATCAGGACGTGAGGATACTTTAGAAGAACGATATGCAATAAAATTGTGTTTTCAACTTGGAAAAAATGCCACAGAAACGTATGGAATTCTTCAGACTGCTTTTCGACTATCTTGCATGAATGGAGCATCAGTTTTTGAGTGGCATAAGAGATCCAAGAAAGGCAGGGAGTCTGTTAGGGATGATGAGAGGTGTGGGAGAAGTAAGGAAGTCAATACACCAGAATTGATTGGCCAAAGTGTTAGGGTTAGGGTAGCTATGTTGAGGTTTTAAGGGAGTTCAGGAAGGGATTCCGTCGGAAAAGTGTTGTATATTGACCTTCGACCCGGCCAAACATGCCATTCCAAAGACGGCGGAAGCGACACATTCCGATGGCCAGTTATGGGAAGAAATCGCGTTAGCGGGTTTGGCTGACAATATGGGACAAGGTAAAATCCCGTGGTATAGTCACAGACTGATGCACCGGAAGAGAGTGACCTGTGAACTGCATGACAGTTATTTCTGCTTGATGACGATCAAACATGCCATTCCAATGACGGCGGAACTGACACATTCCGATGGGCAGTTATGGGGAGATATTGAGTGGGCGATTGAACTAAGTCAGTTAGTTTGGAGATCAGAGAGTTGGTGACAAGATGTGGTAGAGAAAACAGCACCCAGCAGAAGGGGCCTTCGGGACCCCCGATTGAGTTTGGAGACCAGACCATTTGGGGGACAAGATGCGGTGGAGAAAGCCAGCACCCAGGAGAAGGGGTCCCCGGGCCTCCGGTTGAGCACCCTGGAGAACGGGAAAGAAAGACTGATGGCCATAAGAGTTGGGGTCAATATGTTGCAGTTCTCTTCGGTCTCCAACTCCCTCTCACACACAAACCTTTCAAATAAAGGGAGAGGTATATTTTTCTAAAAACTGTGTCGCTCGTCTTCTTTATTGTGTGTCGTTATGATTCTGCATGCATGTGTGCAGATGTATATGTATTATGTGTTTGTAGAGTTGGTCATGGCTATACAACAAAAGGTCAGCACTCTTCAAATCGAGTCAGTGACATTTCCACCAAGACAATACACCAGTCCCCAACTCCATCCTTGTCACTGACTATTTGACCAAGATGGACATCAAGACAGTTCCTCACCCTCCCTATTGTCCAGACCTTACTCCCTGTGACTTTTGGTTATTCCCTAAGCTCAGAAGCTGTCGTTATGAGACAATTGAGGAGATGAAAGAGGCTGTGACGAAGGTCATTGACACGCCCACACTAGAGAACTTCCATGGGGCCTTCCAGAAGTTGTTGGAACGGTACAACAAGTGCATTGCAGATTACTTCAAAGGGGACTAGAGTTTCATGTGTGTACTATCAATAAAAGTGCCCATACGAAAAATGTCTGGAAACTTATCGTATGCACCTCATATGACTCGTACTTTCATAGTCTACTGTTTTTCAGCTCTCTGGCAAGATCAAGTTTGTGCATATACCATTTATTACTATGGTCAAATATCTTCTGCATAATTCATTGTAGATCACCTTTACCACCAAAGCATACCTAATTTCTTGCATTTTTTGTGCCAGTGTCATGCATTCGTTTATTATATGATTAATTATTTCATCTTTGTTTCCACATAACTTACACTTGCTATTCTGTCGTTTATTATCAGTTTTCGCTCTGATAAAATTGGTACTTATTGCATTATTTTGTATTTTTTTAAAAATCATCCTCTTAGCTTTATTACATTCCTGGGGAGTTTTTCATATCGGCGTTAGCTGATGGGTTTTCTGAGTGACAGCAGGTTTCCTTAGGTCTCCAGGACTCTTCTTAATATTTTAGCTGATATCAACGATGCTGTTGTTTGGATGGTCTCGATTCATCCATTGATTTCCAATTCTTCGAGCCTCCATTTCAAGCACGCCAATTCCAGTTGATTTCACTGTCACCCTTTCTTAGTTCTTTAGCTAGGTCTAAGTACTTGTTTCTTTTTTCACTTACTTTGATTTTCACTATTTGCACCGTTGGGATTACATAATCCACTTAAAAGTAAGTTCTCTTTTTTTTTTTTTTTTGTTAATTATCATTATGTCTGGTTTTCTAGTTGGGATTTAGCAGTCGGTTTTTATCTCAAAATCCCAGAGAATTTTATGTTTCATTCTCCAGGACGGATTCTGCTTTGTGTGTTATACCATTTGTTAGTATGATAAAACTTCAATTTCTTGCACAATTCCAAGTGAATCACTTCCCCTAACAAGTCGTGATTATTCTTATTCTTATTATTATTTCACTCATTTGGGAATTTTTCACACCAGCGTTAGTTGATGGTTTTTCACTGGAGTTTGAGTGACAGCTAGTCTTCTCAAGTCTCCAGGACTCTTCTCAGTATTCTGACCTATCTCCGCAATGCAGTAGTTTAGATTGTCTCCACTTGTCCTTTTATTTCCAAGTCCTCCAGTCACTGTACTAATCCTTTAGTGACTGTACCAAGAACACCAATTACAATTGGAATCGCAGTCACTTTCATATTCCATAGTTTGTTTTTTTTTTTCACTTCTCCTGTAAAATCTTGGAATTTTGTTTGTCTCTTTTCGCTTTACTTTAGTTTTAACTTATGGTCACGCGGAACAGCAAAGTCCATATTTCGGCAGGTTCCCTCGTTTTTTGTTGACTATCACTTGGTCTGGTCATCTGGCCGAAATTAAATTATCAGTTTGTATCTCAAAATCCCCAAATCTCATTTTCTAGGACGGATTCTCGGTAGTGCATGTTATTATTATTATTATTATTATTATTATTAACTCATTAGAATTTTTCAAATCAGCGTTAGCTGATGGTCCTTCACTGGAGATTGAGCAACAGTAAGTCTCCTTAAGTCTCCAGGACTCTTAATCATTATTATTATTATCATTATTATCCTTTCAGAGTTTTTCACACCAGCGTTTGCTGATGTTTTCTCACTGGAGTTTGAATGACAGCAAGTCTCCTTAAGTCTCCAGGACTCTTCTCAGTATTCTCTTAATAATTCTGTAGTCTAGATGGTCTTCACTCACCTCTTATTTCCTAATCCTCCAGTCTCTGTTTCAATCCTTTGGTGACTGTTCAGGCCATTTTTAGACATTTTAATCAGAGTTTCAAAGCCGCTGAATCTGCGCTAGGAATTCGGGAAGTGCAAGATAATGAACCAATGTCTGATCATACAACTTAAAACTGGTTTTAAGTGTTTTTAGGGAAGTAGTTTGTCCTTTCAAATGAAGCCTTGATATAGTTGGCAATCCCTCTTCGAGTATGATGCTTTTAAAAACACCCGGCCATCAGCAATCGAGAACTTTTAGAAGTACAAAGATTATCATAGGTCATTATACAAATTTCAAGATTATGGACATACAAGAATAATTTGTATATACACGTAATAAATATTAACGTTGCTAAAATTATCTTAACTTAAATGAATAAAAAATGATCTATGCTTGTCAAGATTCCAATCTGGGAGGTTTGATCCTACCAGGGCGCGCGATATACGTAGCCTTGCACCAGACTATTCCGAGATTATACCCTGTGTCTTTACTATTATCTAAAAATATTTTCAAAGGAAATTTCTTGCACATATTTTCTTGATTATTATCATTTTATTCACTCGACCAAATTCCATGATACATTTACATTTAAGGGTTTTAGTTATAAGAAGTAGAAGTATTAAATAATATTAATGGAGTCTTAAGAACTCAGTCGACTGTACAAGATAGGTTTGATTTGGTTTTATGGCATATCAACCATTGTAGATTAGTTAATGCCAAATCCGTTTTTATAAACATAAACAATTCTACAATTCTTTTTAGCATAAGTACATTTTTGTTCACACAGAGTTAAATTTAAAAACAGTTCTATTCTAAACAATTCAGATTAGCATCAGTACGCCTTTTAAATGTCAAAACAGTTCCATTTCAAATAATCCAGTTTAGCTTAAGTACACAGTTTAGTTCTATTTGATCCATAGATAGGACCCTGTCAGGTGCTACCACTCCGGGCCTGAGTGGACCTGGGAGTCATAGCAATAAAGGCTACTCCGCATTTCCTAAAGCTTCAGCAGTACTGGAGCCTCACCATTAGATTGTTTAGTGTCGGAATCACTTACTAATGGACTCAACCACTCTCCATAATACCGGAAGACGTAGCAATACGAAGTCTGTCTAGATTCGGAAGCTCACCTCGCCCCGCGCGGTTATGCTAACTAACTTACCGTCCTATGTTCTTGTAACCATCCTTTGTTCTTGGAAATATATACCTATACTATAACCGTGGTGTTCTGTTCTCTTTGTGACCCCTTCCAGAGTCATGACAGTGTTATATCCTGGACACTCGTTGCGGGTGGGGGGTTACCCCTCAGCAAAGAAACAGTCTGTATTCTACAGCCCTAGCCGACTAGGCAAGACTTGAGTTAATACAAAAATTCTCTGCTTAGCGAAAATTTCCGATTTCTTTCATTTGAAAGTATTTTCACTGTTTTTTTAATTTTTTTTATGTGATCTGGATATGACACTAAACTGTATTTGATAGCAAGTGATCTATCTGAGTCTATCCATAAGTATCTAATCAACAATTTTTTAGAGAGGTGTAAAGTCTAGTATTATTACATCCTGTCTGCAGGGCTCGGAACATTCTAAGTACATTTTTTGAAGAGGTGGGGGCAAGACCCCTCCAACTGCATCTGATAGTACAGCTCCAGTTCTGGAGATCTAGGGAGTATGGAATACCTCTTCCTTGTCATTACTTCCAGCTCCACTCTTACCTAGAGTAATAGTACTTGTCAGATATGTTTAAAAATTATTTGTATTTAATAGGAACATAAGCAATAACATATTTAAAAAAACAACTATAAAAATATAAATAAGAACGATTCCCTAACATCCAAGTATAAAATAACCCTAGATAGTTTGACATGCCTTTAAAATTAATCACTCTCTTAGTCAATCAATAAATCTGTCTTTCTATAACCTTTCAGCAAATTTAAGTATTTCATCATAAAAGAATGATTTCGGTTAGCGCCAATGAATCAATTCTCCAAGGAATTTTTTCTATATCTTTGGATTTTTGAAACGACTGAACTGACGATATTTTTCTGGAAGCAAAACAAGTGATGATCTAAGGGTGAAAAATACAGAGATACCGAAAAATTCCTTGAAGAATTGATTCATTGACGCAAATCGAAATAATTTTTTTATGATGATCTGAGGGTGAAAAATATAGACAATATACTGCTTATTCAAGAAAATACTCATCGCAGTTCCATCGATATGTCACATTTGCATTCATTGGTTGATTTTAACCTGTCTAGGATTATTGCATACCTAGAGGTTAGGGAATTGCATTCATTGTACATTCATATTTATGCTTTCATGTAGTTGTTTCTCAAGAGTTTTTTTTCCACACAGTTATATAAAATATTTCAGTCTAATACAAAAAATTTGCTCACCGTTGTATAGTATCAAGTATTCCTATCAAGTACGAATAATTATACGGTTTCAAGTAATTACTTCTATTTCATAATAGTAATCTGTTTTCACACATTCGTATGGTTTCAAGTCACTAATAATAATTCTTAGTGTGGAGGATCGCTTTCATTTTAGGTTCACTATGAGCTGGACTGGCAGTTGAGGTTTGTTTATGGGCCAAATAAATGTTTGAAAGTTATTTGTATTAGATAGGAATACTTGAAGCTATACTAGAGAGGGCAAATTGTTAGTATTAGATTGGAATACTTGATATCATATAACACATAAACAATTTTTATTAAGAATGGTTACTTGAAGCTATAGTTGTTTGCTAAGGGTTAGTTTTATGAGTTACTTGAAACCATATACTTGCTAGCAAATTATTGGTGTTTGATAGGAGTACTTGAAACAATCTCTGTGCAAATAAATTATCCAATAAGAATAATTACTTTAAACTATATAATCGTGTATAACTCATTATCATTAGAGTGAAATGTTTGAACCATATAAGTGTGCGCAAATTATTTGTATTAGATAGGAATACTTGAAACCATATAAGTGTGTGCAAATTATTAGTATTAGATAGGAATACTTGAAACCATACAAGTGTGTGCAAATTATTTGTATTAGATTGGAATACTTGAAACCATATAAGTGTGTACGAATTATCTCTACAAGCAGAAACCCGTGTAAATTACGCGGATTTTTCAAAATGATTTTAATACAATTAATCTATTTTCACTTGAATCTAAAACAAACTCCATCTATATATTTACATACTAAAAAAATAAATTTTTAAATATGAAAAAATCAAAATTATCAAATCACATAAGGAATTAAAATCTCTTAAAAACTAATTCTTTTTTTTAGAAAATCTTTCTTTGCAATTCAACAAAATATCGTATATATTAATTAAAAAAAAACACAAATAAAATTTTTCCATGTATAGTAATATGGCATTTTATCACCTTTTATTTCAGAATTCATGGCTCTTTTTTTAAAATTGGAAAATTAAGAATTTCTAAAAAATTTCATGATATAATTATTCAGACTTTTATCTTTATAGAAAAAAAAATTAAAAATAGTTTGTCTAGGATAAATTTTGTTCAGATTTAGTAAAATGATATTGGGGCGGGGGTCGACCAAATAAAAAAAAAAGTATTTCCCCCATAGATTTCAGGAAAAAAAAACTATTTTAAACATCAACTCATCAAAAGTTGAATAAGCATCGAAATTTCCATGAAAATTTGACTCATTTCATTTTCCATGGAACTTAAAAAAAAAAAAAAAAGACCGTATGCGTAACTTTTATGTGGCCATGTTAAATTCCAATTAGTTTAAAGTTACTTAAGGAAAGCATACTTATTTTGGCTATCCTAAAGACGTCAAATTTGATTGGTGCTTGCTAAGCTAGTGGCGACCAATAGGTTTATTCTCCAAGCTCAACAGTCGTGCGAACTAACAAGGGCTTATTCTATTAATAAATAAGATTTAATAGGAATACTTGAAACCATATAACCATATTTACCAACCCCTCCACCTGGATAGGATATATGGTCAATTTTTAAGCGGAGTTAAACAGGTTTGGATTCAGAGTTTTCCTTCTTCTAGACTAGTTGCCTCGCCAAAGCGGAAGAACTCAGTCTGCCCTACTATTTACCCATAGCTGGAAGGAGAATAATTGGATTTATAGCTTTCCCAAGGGTATTAGTGCTATGTGAAATGTAATCAGCCTCGTCCAGGATTTGAACTCGTGTCGCCGAGTCCATTTCCTATAACGATAACCATCACACCACGGGCACCTTGAAACCATATAACTGTGTGCAAATAAATTATTTCAGACAACAAAAAAAGAAGTGCAATTAGAAAAAGGGCAACATAGCTTTGAGTATAATCAAACATTTACAAATGATAGCCCAATTGGGTGGGGTTGAAGAATACACTGACTGCATCCCTGCACAGAGGTAAGACTCCCCCAATGAGTGTCCTGATAATGACATTAAAACATCTGATGGCAAAGCTTCAGTCCAGGAGCTTTGATGAATATGGAGTTCCTTTTTATTGCCATTACTCCCTGGTTCACCCTGACCCGGAGTGGTAGCACCTGATAGGGTCCTATCTATGGTTCAGATAGAACTGTTTGACAGACTGTGTGCAAATAAATCACTTAAATTTAATTGAATTGTTAGAAATAGAACTGTTTGACAATTTAAGTGAGTTTAAGTAAATGACTGATGTCTAATTGTATTATTAGTGATACATGGCAATACTTGAAACCATTTAACAGCGTTTAAACGAATGAGTAATGTTTAATTGAATTACAAATGCTAAATAGCAATTGTTGAGACCTTTTCCTGTGTACAAACAAATGATTAATAATAAATAGAATTATTCATGTAAGATAGAAATACTTGAAACCATTTAACTGTGTGAAAAGGAACGAGCTTAGGTTTGTTTAAAAGTGTTATCAACAAAATGCGTTTATGAATTATATTTACGTAATTTACATATATGTATAAAGTGGGTTTGGCATTAAATAACCGACAATGGTTGATATGCTATAAAACCCAATAAAACCAAGCTTTACAAATGAATTAAATTTTGGCATCAAATACCTCATAAGGGGTTGATATGTCATAAAAAATAAACCAAACTAGTATTGTAAGCTAAATACAGTACCTGATGTTAGCCTATGATTTGTGAGCTCGTTTTGCATTTTTGCAAGTTTAGAGAATTCGATTCTGATTGGAAAAGAAAAGTCATCCACATGCTCACAGATACGGATTATGCAGTTCCAGATAAAATTTTTAACCTATACTAGTGTCAATTTTTTTCCAAAATAGCATCATTCCGGCGTAAAATGAAGTGAGTATGAAAAGCTCTTTATGTAGCAATGACAGATTGGCCTTATTCCAGACTAAAATGAGATCAGTCAATGACCGAAGCAAAATTTTGTAAACTATTTTTCACTTTGTATCAGAAATATTTCTTTTTTTTTCCGCAAATTTGTGACTGCTGGTTAATTTTTTTTTTAAATTTAGTTAAAAGCAACAAATTCCTATCCACTGTTTTATTTTTTTTTTTTTGTATTTTCTTTTCTTTTTTCCTTCTTTTTCTTATTTTCATATTGAGGAGAATATTTTCCTTCTTTCAATGTTTGCCATCCATCTTGAATGTTCACCTGACGAAGTTATTTGTTTCAGAAAGTTTTTGTTGCTTTCATAGTAATTCTTAAAGAATTGAAAGTTTAAAAACAACAACAACAACAACAACAAAAAAAACAAAGAAAAAAGAAAAAAACAAACAAAAACAAAAGCAAAAACAAAAAAAGCACCCATTGTTCTTTAACAATTAAGAAAAAAATACAAATAAAAATAACGAATCAATCTTTTCCTTCTCTAAATTTCTTTTGTTTTATCAAATCATCCGAATTTCATCATTAAAAAAAAAGCGCGGGAAAACATGCTTTTCACTTATAAATCACGTTCACCATTTGTCCCTTTCATCGTGACACAGTAGTAAATATCACGATTAAAATCCTGTCATGCTATTACATTCACTTTAAGACTAATGCTCATTGGAAAAGGTATCAACCCCTTACACTCCGAGCAGTGGATTAAAGTGTATCCCCACTGTTCTTCTACAAGAATGTATTTGGCATTAAATAACCCATGAAGGTTGATACTATTTACCAACCTCTCTGCTCGGGCAGGATATGACACAAGGTCAATTTTTAAGCGGAGTTTAACAGGGTTGAATTTAGAGTTTTCCTTCTCCTAGACTAGTTGCCTAACCAAGGCTGAAGAACCTAATCTGTCCTACTATTTACCCATAGCTGGCGGGAGAATAATTGGATTCATACCTTCCCCAAAAGTATTAGTACTATGTGAAATGCAATCAGTCTCGTCCAGGATTTGAACTCGTGTCGCCGTGTCCATTTTCTACGACAATAACGACTACACCACGGGCACCTCCAAGAAGGTTGATAGGCCATTAAACAAACAAGCCACATGCTATACTCCGATTCCATTGCAAACCTTGTCGACGAGGTTTAGAATATACTGATTGTATTCTTTACAGAAAAAAGGCATCGTGTGTAGAGCAAGAAATTGAAGCTAATGATAAGGCTCCAAGTCTGGATATATGGGGAGAGCTAAGTACGCCTTCATTGCCGTTGCTTTGAGGTCCACAAAAATCCGAGATATGGGGAGAGTCGAGTACTCCTTCATTGCCATTACTTCCAGGTACATGGCAAGACTTGAAACCATTTAACAGCGTGTAAACGAATGAGTAATGTTTAATTGAATTACAAATGCTAAATAGCAATAGTTGAGACCTTTTCCTGCGTGCAAACAAATGACTAATAATAAATAGCGCTATTTATCCATTTATTATTTATTAATATATAATCTAGCTCTTCTTTAGAGTCATTTACGAGTAGGTAGGTGTAGGTCAATAATTTTCCCTTCCTTTTTAGAATTTAGTGTTTAGGCATGCAAATCTGTTCTCGAGAGAAAAATCTGCTAGATATTCCCCATTTCTGTTTGTCGTGTTATTCAAGCAGAATTTAATATTTTCGACATTGCTTATTTGAGCATTTATGTCTTCACCAACGCTTTGTTTGGGGATGTTTGGAACAAGGGAAGATTGTTCATCGCAGAAGATGGTTATGTCCGTTTCATCACTGATGTTGATGAGACTGTAGCAAGAGACAAGTATTGTGCAACGGTTGAAATTAAATGAGGTACACATTATTCTTGGTTGGATTTTCTCCATGCGATTTAGCAGTTTTAAGGCACGTGGACTGAGAAATATTCCACTTTTCTTATGAATCAATTAACAAAGTTTTTCTACGTAGATGCCGAGACAGCTATCCAGCCTTTACAAGTATCGCGATATCTTATTTCTCGTTCACTCTAGTAGTATCTATGTTCTTCAATGCGTCATCATCATCATCTCATCATCTTGTCGCGCCACCAGCACGGATATCCCTGACCATTTCTCGCCTATTGTTCATCGCTTCTGGCAGGTCCTCAGGGTTACATCTCGTATCCTCACAGAGCAGCTGTATGTAGGTTCGAGCTCGTCTCCCTGCTTTTGTTCGGCCATGTGAAGGGGTCCATAGGAGAAACTCGCTTATGATCTCGTCCCTACTTCTCCAGCAGTGTCCTACATGTCTGGTTCGTCTAACTTTAATAGTTCTCGTGATGGGAGGTAGATCTTGCCTCCAGGACTTGCTCAAAATTGCTCGCAGCATTCTTGTGTAGTTGCCGTCAAGCTTTTTCTCCATCCGTTTAGTTAGCGTCCATGTGGTGCATCCATATAACAGTATCGACACGACAGCTGCTTGGAAGATGCTCGACAGCAGATGTGTGTCAGCTAAGGTAACTTGTTTCTTGAATTTAAAGTCCTAACGTTAAATGTCACTATGCTAACAATGTTTTTGCATCTAAGTAATTTTTGTTTGGGTTTGAGCTCTGTAGCTGATTTTTAGGGGTGGGGATAATACAGTTTATCCAGTAATAGAAAATATTTTGATGACAGTCATCACCAGTTACGCAAAGTTTATATTTGCCTAAAACCTCCGCTACAGGTAGTAATTAATACAAGGAAAATTTTGACTTCTCCTTCTCCTAGTGTGGTTAACATACCAATGCTAAAGAAACTAGTATTCCCAACTATTTATCCATAGCTAGGAAGAACAGATGCTGCATGTCTTTAGCGTGAAGAGAAACTTAATCAGCCTCGTCCAGGTTTTTAATTCAGGTCAACAATATAATTTCCTATGTCAATAGCCGTTAGCGTAGGCGCACCAATTCACCTACCCACATAAATAGGGTGTATCTTGTGCGGTGCCATGATTATAAAACTAGGGGTTACAGACAATTCGATTTATAATGAATGTCCCATACGTCTGATCTTGTGCTAAGTCTTCGGAGATATCGATGAGTATTTATTGATTGTTGTTAAACTACCGTAGAAAAAACCCCACACACAACTCCTCTACTTCAGAAGATTAGTAGAACAAGTATTCGAGGTGGAGTTGACGATGCAACAGATCGCGCTAGCCATTCATTGTATTCGGTTAACACATTTGCCATCCTATCGGCGGGGCAAGAGTGACACTATGAAACTTTAGTGTGGTAATATATAGAGGTAGATGTATGTGTGTGAATATGTATATATATGCATATCATGGTTGACAAACGAGTAAATTTGAGTACTTATATGTATGTATGCACATACGTGTGTTTACGTATGGGCTTGGTTGTGAGTTGACCATGAGTATATATATATATGTATGTTGTGAATATATATATATATGTGTGTGTGTGTGTGTGTGTGTGTGTGTGTGTGTGTGTCTGTGGGTGTGTGTGTGCCCATATTCGTATAGGGGTCAGGACATATTAGCGTGTGTGTGTTGAGTATGTGTTGTCATATGTATTTTGTGCGTGAGGCAATTATTCATTTCTTCCAGTCAAATTGGAGATGGTCAGATAAGCTTGAGCTGTGACTTAAAAGACTTCCATTTTCTTTTCAGGCTTTTGGGGACGTACAATCGAACAGTATTTTTATGTCTAGTCTATGGGTGGTCCACGGCCTGAGAGTAGGAAATAATCCCTGTTGGATATAAACAGGTGCAGTCAGAGATAAATGAAGAAGCAGAGTGTGAGTCTGTCTGCTGAAGAGAATCCGCAGGGAAGAAACAGGGAAAATCATACCAAACCCGAAAACCTGGAGTCGATTAAGTTGAGTCAATGGAACCCCAACAGCCGTCTACACAGTGATTGTGAGAACTTAACACGCACAGTCAATTTACCAAGTTTCACACACCCATCTTCTGTTTAGTAAAATATCTTCAATCCTTTTTTTTTTTTTTCGCTTTTTTCTTCCTTGCGGACTTGTCTCAAGCTCATGCACTTCGATCGAAACCAGCAGAGAAATACGAAAATGCGTTGGAATGATGTTGTGCAGACAAAGGCGCATGGGATGCAAAGAGATATTCTCACACAAGTCAAGATTAATAAGAAGAATTATGATTGATTAAAAAATCGATCTTTATAAAACTTTGCATCAAAAGAGAAATTGTTCAGGTTTGCCAATTTAGCTTGCTGATAATTTAAAAAGAATCAATTTTTTTTAAATCTAAAAATCAGTTGAATGATAGGAGGCAGGTTTCGAACATGTTTTGTGTTGAAATCTGAATATTTATGAAACAACTCTTTATTTAACCAAAAATTATTCTCTAAAAAGTCTACGTAAAATGTTTAATTTTTCTTCAGTTGTAAATGTTAAACACTTTTCTAAAAAGAAAATCTAGTTTTCTGTTGTTCAGTTTACATATGAACTTAGATCAAGTCTCTTTGTTGGCTTTGTTAGAAGAAGGAAGTTACTTACCAAGTAAGAGAAACTCACCAAAATGTGAGCGGATAGAAAACGCTCCTTTAATCATTCTCATTTCCACCAAACTTAGATCAAGTCTCTTTGTTGGCTTTGTTAAACATTAGATGTTATTCAGTTTGAGTCGAATATTTCATTGTAAGCAGAGATCAGATCAAATTGTTGTCTTTGATAAATGTTAAATTCCATTTTCTAAGACGATAACGCTTACGTTAAGTGCGCTTCCACAAAGTGAAAGTAACAGCATTTATAGAAATTCAGGTTTCTTGTATAAGGATACAAGTATAAAAACATGGCTATTTGAAATACTCAGCACTTTTAAGTATAAAATCCAGACCCATCAAGATATTTTCTTAGCTTAATTTAATCTTAATCAAAAAAAAAAAAGTGGCCTGAAAAAAGTCTATAATCTCAAACTTCCAAGCAAAAAGAGCATGCCTATCTGTCTTGACAATTAATAATTGAAATCCTTTTTCTTATAGGAACTTATATTAACGATGAGTGGAAAATACTTCTCAATTTAATAAGGTCTTGAAAAACCGATTATTTAATTTTATGAAAGTGGAAGCACCAAGTGTATGTCTATTTTCCGCTGCACCAGTCTCTCTCTCTCTCTCTCTCTCTCTCTCTCTCTCTCTCTCTCTCTCTCTCTCTCTCTCCTTTTACCCTTTAAGTTTTGATCTAAGCAGCAAATCCGTCTTGATTTAAATGTATTATCAGCAAACCTAAGTTTTAAATTTTATAATCGGATCTGAGACGTTGCTTATTAATATTTCATGTCTTAATCATTTTTTTTTATATTCATTGATCTGTTATATATTCATTATTTATTGCTAAAGTTAAACCGAAAATCACGACGTTTTTCAATGTGAAAAAAATAAATTTGATATTTTAATTTAGAATCTCCATGCTTCTTTAAAATGAAATTGCTGATTATTTTAAAATTGAAATTACAATCAAATGTCGTAAGAAAAGATTTTATTGAAACATTCTTTCTCTTATAATATGAACACACACAATATACAGGGGGATAAAAAAAATGTTCACATCCTTAGGGAAGTATTTTCATGATATTCTTTCAAACAGTCTCCACATGTTCATCATCCCAATCGAAATATTCTTGGATTCTTCCACGGGTTATTTAAAAAATGGTAATATTTCTGTGAGAGTATCTTTATTAGAAAAGCAGAACTGATATTACTGAGACCATCTGCGGAAGATTCCAATAATGTGTTGATAGGGACGGTGAACAGGTAGACCCTCTAAGAAACTGTGATGGTAATGTTGACATTTTTTATCTAACCTATATATATATATGTATATGATGGGAGTGTGTACGTCTCTCAGTGTGTGTGTGTGTGTGTGGATACCTTTATTTCCTGATAGAATCATTAATATATCTGTTAGAAGTAATATTATTTAGGGAAAAGAGAAAAGTATAGAGACACGAAAATTTCAATTTTTTAAAAATATTTTCTTGAGTGACATGCATTATTAAACTGGGCGTATTTTACAAATTATAATGCAGCAAAAAATTAATATTCGATCTTATAACATTATAAATTTACATTAAATCCTCAATTTAAAAGGTTAATGATCCACTGGTATATTTCCCCCAAGATTATGTACTTGAAATCGGTTCCATTTGAGTGAATGATTTTAGAAAGGTACCAAATAGAATTGATCTATGCTTACAAGAAAATATTCCACTCAAACTAAATAACACTTGATATTTAACAAGAGCAATAAATAGATTTGATCTATGCACTTGATAAATTAGTAGACTCAAATTGAATCCCATTTAATATTTAACAAGGACAATAAAAAGACTTGATCACGATGAAATATCAGAGGTAAACTAATCAACAGAAAGAAAGATTTCCATCTTAGAAAAGTAATCAAAATTTTCAGCTGAAAAGATAAAATAGAACGAAAATAAATAAATAAACATTTTAAGTATTTCAAACAGCTGTATCTTTATTTACAGGAAGCCTGATTTTCTATAAATGCGACCAGAGTTCAAATCCTAGATGAAGTTCTTTATACTCTTGTGAAAGGCAGGAATCCTTCTCTACAACCCTTAGCTAGCAATGGATGAATAGTAGGTCAGACAGAGCGTTTTTGTCTTGGGACGACGACCGGTTAAGGAGAAGGGAAACAGAATTCAAGCCAGCTGTACTCTGCTTAAAAATGGACCGTTGCGTTGCAACAGTAGCAGAAGGGTTGGGTAAATTCGTACTTTTACTTTGTGGGCTTACCAGATTTTCAATATCTTGAACTTTCTAAAATTTAAAACTTGCTGGAACCGTTTTGCTAAAAAATAAATGTTGTACAGAGAACCGCCAGTAGTAACAATTTGAAAATGATATTTTTGGAGAATGTCATTCATTTGGAAATACTTCACATTTCAACAGTGAGATCTTTCCCGACGTTACAACATGGATTTGGGAATTGTCATGCAATAAAATCATCGGTCGATTTTCTGGAGAATAAAAAGCTCTTCTCTTTTCTGTATTTCAAACGAGCCAATTGCTCACAGTCGCATTTCATGGTGACAGTTTTTCTAGTTTACAGCAAATAAGTTTGTTTTGGTTTGGTTTTATGGCATATCAACCAGTGTAGGTTATGTAATGCCAATTCTTGTTTATACATATATATCAAATATTGATGATTTGTAAACACATTTTCTTGATAACATTTTTTAACGAGCTTCAGCTCATTCTTCTGCACACAGTTAAATGGTTTCAAGTATTGCTATCAAATACAAAATAATCTATTTACAATTAATAATCTGTTTGCACACAGTTAAAAGGTTTCAAGTATTGCTATCAAATACAAAATAATCTATTTACAATTAATAATTTGTTTGCACACAGTTAAAAGGTTTCAAGTATTGCTATCAAATACAAAATAATCTATTTACAATTAATAATTTGTTTGCACACAGTTAAAAGGTTTCAAGTATTGCTATCAAATACAAAATAATCTATTTACAATTAATAATTTGTTTGCACACAGTTAAAAGGTTTCAAGTATTGCTATCAAATACAAAATAATCTATTTACAATTAATAATTTGTTTGCACACAGTTAAATGGTTTCAAGTATTGCTATGTAATAGTAACAATTTCACATCAGTCATCTGTTTTCACACACTTAAATAGATATACATGATATGTAAGAGAATAGTTTGTTGGTGATTTCCTTTTTAAATGAGTTAGAACTAATTTCTGGTTGTGGTAATTCAATTCACAATATCAATTCCTCTACTTAAAAAAAAAAAAATATGTACATCTATACCCTTGCCCTTGAGGTCATAATAATTACGTGGATGCGTATTTCTCATCTTCTTGGGAAGACGTGGCCGTGTGTGTGTGTGTGGGGGGGTAACCGTGTCCTCTGTAAAGAGTACGGAAGTAACTTGCAAGACATTTAGGTTAATTGGCCGCGCATTTAACATGACTAGTTGATTTGGCGTCATTTGCGTGCGATATGAACTTTTGGCTCAGTTCTAAAGTTTCGACACTGCAATCTATGGTTGCTGGTTCGATCTCCAGTGGTGGAGATTACAGTATACACTGCTGAGGAGACCTAATATGGTCGAAACAGCTGCCCTGTGTTCCCGTATGTCATGCGTTGGTTTTCACCGGATTTTCTGGTCGTGGTAATTCAATTCCCAATATTAATTCCTCTACTTAAAAAAGAAAAATATTTACATCTAGTACTAATTTGTTTGTACACTAATATTGCTATTGTTTCTACACAGTAAAATGACTTCAATTATATCTATTTAACACTTAGAATTTTATTCAACATTACTCATTCTTTTGCACACAGTTAAATGATTCCAAGTATTTCTATGTATCACTAACAATTTAATTAAAAATCAGTCATTTGTTTACACACAGTTAAATGATCAAACAGTTCTATGTCAAACAATTTAATCCCGTATAAGTAATTTGTTGGCACACCGTTTAAATGTCAAACAGTTCTTTTTGACCCATTGATAGGTTCTAATCAGGTACCAGAGTGGATCTTGAAGCGATGGCAGTAAAGGGATACTCTGTATTTCACATAGCACTAATACCCTTGGGAAAGGTATGAATCCAATTATTCTCCCTCCAGCTATGGATAAATAGTAGGACAGACTAGGTTCTTCAGCCTTGGCGAGGCAACTAGTCTAGGAGAAGGAAAACTCTGAATTCAAACCTCTTAAACTCCGCTTAAAAAAATTGACCTTGTGTCATATCCTGCCCGAGCGGAGGGGTTGGGTAAATAGGATTTCCCGAAGTTCCCACATTACTGGAGCCTCACCATCAGATTATTTAATGTCATATCCAAAACACTCAGTGTATTCTACAGTTCAGATGACTGGGCTAACAGAAGAAAAGAATTAGAACAACTATTTTGAATCCGATCAAACACCAAAAGAACTTAGTATTAAGTTCTGTTTAGGCAGACATGTTGATGGCTGTCTTGTATCTAGTTACACTTTCCTTTATTTTGAAATCTGGTAGTTTTGTTTTGTCTAAGTTGATTTTTAGGCGTGTCGAACAAGAAGGGAAATATAAATATTCAAACGCAGCCATGTTTTGATTTGTATAACTTAATAAACACAGGTTTCCGGACCATGGTGAAGAGAAATAATCAGCTTACCTCCAGCCCCACTGCCGGTTAGCCCCTATCCCTTTGTTTAAAAGAAGAAGGGCTAGGTTTATTGCGTTGTGCCCGAGGCACCTCCGAAGGAGAATGTCAACTGAAATAAGCAATTTTTAAAATCACCTTGCGGGAGCTTCGTTTTTTGTGGGTTACATCCCAATAAACTGACCTTGTGTCACATTTTAGCATCGAAAGGAGCCAAATATAAACCTGGTTTCTGTAATTTAATGTGCTATACAATTTCTGTCTTCTGAATGTTTATTAACATTTTGAGCTCCTGAGCCAAAATTTATCCTCTGCCATTTGAGCTTGATGTCCACACCGGTAAACCAGTACTACTGTGAAGGGGAAAATAAAAGTTACACCAATGTAACGGGCTCAAAGGATTAAGCTTTCTAAAACAACATGCTTGAAAAACTGATTCTGCAAGCGTTGTTTAGTCTAAGAGTTAAGACTATCGTTGCTTATATTACTCTGTGGTCAGTCATGGAAGTAATGAGACTGCTCATCCCTGTTGAACACTTCTTCAGACCGAGCGATATTTTTGTCTTAAGCGATAGCTCAATATAAGGCATTTTCTTAGTGGCTGCTCGTTGACCAACTCAATGTTAATGTATGGAAACACCGCTACACGAACGTTTAGGGTTGCTTAAAGATTTTTTGCAAAATATCAAAGCTTAGTTTAGTTTTGTTTGCTCATGTTTTTTATAGCATATCAAGCCTTGTGGATTATTTAATGACAAATACTCTTTATATATATATATATATATATATATATATATATATATATATATATATATATAAAATATTTAAGCTCTGGTGTTTTTCCATTTAGCACTTTCTTTGCTCTTGTTACTATGGAAAGAGCAAACATAAGTTTTTCATACAAGAACATTCCAATACATGATAGGCATCAGTATAAGTTAGTTCTGTTGAGGAGGATAGAATCCTTTATAAAAAATATGAGGTGGAAAGCATATTTTTTCTCAATACAATTAACTGTACGGAAAAGGAGGGAAGGGAGAAATATGGGTTTAAAACTACGACCCCCCCCATATCAAAGAGATGGATAAATTTGAGGCTGAAATGATAGGAATGATTAAGGAGTCTTTTTCTAATCCCATCACAAAGAAATGTGATGGGATTAGAAAAAGATTGTATAAGCTGTTTGAGGAGTTTGGATTTAGGATAGATGTAATAACAGACCTAAAAATTACCGATTATCTTGATGTTACTTTAAACTTATATGGTGAAACTGTATCTCCATTTAGAAAAAGGAACCAGGATCTGCGTTATGTGAACAGGGGATCTAATCACCCAATACAGGTGTTTAAACATGTACCTAAGGGAATAGAGCATAGATTATCAAATAACTCCTCCAACAGGGAAATTTTTAATCGAAGCAAGCAGGAATATGAGGAGGCTTTAAAGAATGACGGATATAGGGTCAATTTAGAATATTGGGATAGGGATGAAAGTAGAACGCAAGGAAGGAGAAATAGACATAGGAAAATTTTATGGTTTAATCCCCCTTATAACATGGAGGTAGTTAACAACTTGGGAAAATAATTCTTCAAGTTATTAATAAGAAGTGAGAGTCAGTTACATAAGATATTTAATAAGAATTGTGTTAAATTAAGTTATAGTTGCATGCCAAACATTAATGGAATAATAAATAGGAATAATATAACTAAATTAAGTACGAAGAAAAATAAGGTAATTGATAAATGTAACTGTAGGGATAAGGTTAAATGCCCCCTCGAAGGCAAATGTAAGCAGGAATGTGTAGTGTATAAAGTAGAAGTATATAGTGATTCGAATAATAAGAGAAATAAAAAGATATACTTTGGGTCGACGCAAGGGGATTTTAAGACTAGGTACTATAACCATAAAACAAGTTTCTCGCACGAGAAATATAGGCATAACACTGCATTATCTAGTTATGTGTGGGAGCTTAAGGAGAACACAGGGGAAGATCCTATAATGAAATGGGAAGTAATAAAGAAATGCCGTAAATATAGGGCATGCAATAGAGCTTGTAGGCTTTGTATGGAGTAAAAATTGGCAATATCATCTTGTAAAAGTAGGAATATGTTAAACAAAAGATTGGAAGTATTAAATAGTTGTAGACACAAAAGGGCGTGGTTACTTTATAATTAGGGATAGGTTTTAGAGATTTTTTTTAAATTATATTTTTTTATGCAAATTTTAAGCTAGGTGGGTTTTTGGTGAATAAAAGAAAGCGATTTCTGCTTTAGAATTCAGTCGAGTTTAGGCTTCCTGATGATCCGTAAAGGTGAAACTTTTGTAGAAGATTTTCGACTCGCGATTTAGGTTAATTATATATATATATATATATATATATATACATATATATATATATATATATATATATATATATATATATATATATATATTAGTTATATATATATATATATATAATAGCATAGTTGCTTGTCTACGACCGCTGCTTTCATGCTGTCTTTACACGGCAATCACCAAGCGGATGATTACCGTGTAAAGACGGCATGAAACCAGAGTTCGAAGATAACCATCCATGCAATTAAATATATATAAAAACTAATATATATATACATTTATAGCTCTATCACAGATATTGAGCACTCTCTAAATTATACCACATTTGGCCTACCACTAAACCACCAGGTGGGATAGTGACAACCATAATCTGTTGTAATATATATATATATATATATATATATATGTGTGTGTGTGTGTGTGTGTGTGTGTGTGTGTGTATAAGGGACTTATAAGTGAATAGTTTGTAAGTAATTTTTTCTAAACGAGCCAGAGCTCATTTTTTGCGCACACTTAAATAGTTTAAAGTATTGCAATTTTCCGCTAATAATTTTATTTGTTTATTGCTTTTAAGTATTGATGTCTAATACTAATTCTATTTATTATATGGTTTCAAATATTGATATCTCATTTATAATTCCATATATATATATATATATATAGAATTAACTTAAATCGCGAGTCGAAAATCTTCTACTAAAGTTTCACCTTAACGGATCATCAGGAAGCCTAATTTCGACTAAATTTTAAGGAGAAATCGCCTTCTTTTATTCACCAAAAACCCCACCTAGCCTACAATTTGCATAATAATAAAAAAAAAAATATATATATAAATAACTAAATTACAGATACCATATTTTTATTTGAAAAAAAAAATTCTCTATAACCTATTCCTAATTATATGGTAACCACGCCCTTTTGTGTCTACAACTATTTAACACCTCGGATCTTTTATTTAACATATTCTTACTTTTACAATTTGCTATTACCAATATATATATAGAGAGAGCCTCTGTTTGCACTATTAAATGGTTTCAAGTATTCCTGTTTAGCACTAATAATTCAATTTAATATTCATCAAATGTTTGCACACAGTTCAAATGATATCAAGTATTGCTATCTCATCGCAATTGATACTGAGTCATCGCCTTCTAGCACCTTTTAGATGAAATTAAGTTTTGGTACCTGTTCACCAAAAGAGCAACCCGAAGAAAACGGTCGAGACAATCGTATTGGTGCTAGGGCTTGAAATGTCCCGCTGATTTGATCGAATCAGGCCACTCTGCAACTGTCCATCTAGGTCGCAAGTGGAGTGTTGCAGGTCACGTGACGACTACGTTTACCGGGTCATGGACTGCTCAGCCAGCAGAACTACCTCCTCAAGCATTACGAGTGTCCCTACCGAGGTAAACAGGTAGCCAGGTTGTAGGGAGGATGTCTTACTCCTCTGCAGAATACAGTCAGCGAATATTGTTGCTATATCAGATCGTGCGTGCAAAATATTATAAACAAAAGTGAGTGCTTTATCATTTTCATGCTATTGTACTATGGCACACAATTTCTAATTACATTATCATGTTTTGTTAGTTTTTTAATAGATGAATAGTCAACTTGTTTCAACATACCTGTTATTTTCCAAATTTCTGAAAATAAACACCCACTTAATAAGGATTAAAACAAATCATCTGTCTGCGAAAGGGTTAAAGGGCAAAGGCAATAAAACATTGAGTAAAATTCACAGACACTTCTATGATTTTTCTAACATAAGACAGAGTTTTCCAAACCCCGACAGTAGGAAATCCTCGTAGTGTGATGACTAACATGTCAGACTACAACACCGTACTTAGCAAGTTCGAACTCCAGTCGCGCTATTACATTCACTTTCGGACTAATACACTTGGGAAAGGCATGAACTCCCTTATTCCCCCAGCAATTTGTTAAACAGAATCCCCACAGTTCTATAGGGATAACTTTGGAATTAAATCACCCACGAAGGTTGATATTCAAAGAAACCAAACCAAACCCCAACCCCACTGGCTATACCGAGCAGATCGTGAAATTAATTTTGTTGCAATTTTTATATTTGTCTTTTTGTATTAATTCTTATCAGGTTAATTACGTTTTTGTTCTTATTTTCTGTCTCCTTTTCTTTATTTTATCTCTCCATTCTTTCTGCTATCTAAATCTCTTTCCTTGCTTTGCTCTTTCTCTCTCTTTCTTCTTTGATTTATCTTTCTCTCTGACTTCTTTTCTGTCTCCCTTTCTTTCTTTTATCTCTCCTTCCTTTCTACTATTCAAATTACTCTTTCTGCTTTGCTCTCTCTCTCTCTCTGACTCTCTCTCTCTCTCATTCACTCACTCTTTCTCTCCCCACGCCACATGTCTTTTATTTATCTTTCTTTCTGTCTCCCTTTTCTGCTCCCTTTCTTTCTTTAATCTCTCCTTCCTTTCTGCTATCCAAATTACTCTTCCTGCTTTGGTCTCTCTCTTTCTCTCTCTCTCTCTTTCTCTCCCCCCTATATCTCTTTAATTTATCTTTCTTTCTGTCTTCCTTTTCTGCTCCCTTTCTTTCTTTTATCTCCCATGCCTATCTTCTATCCAAATCACTCTTCCTCCTTTGCTCTCTCTCTCTCTCTCTCTCTCTCTCTCTCTCACACACACACACACACACACACACACACACACACACACACACACGCCTTTTATCTTTCTGTCTCCCTTTTCTGCTTCCTTTCTCTCTCTTTTTTTGACATTCTTTTCCGCCTTCCAAATCTCTCTTCTTACTTTACTCCCTCTCCCACTCTTCCTCACTCTCTCTTTAATTGTTGGCGGTTTTAAATATACCACGGTTTATCCGTTAGTCTCTGCTAATAATCTAAAATTGATTTTTTCCTTGACTCGCAAACGTGTACAATGTGACTTTGAAAAGTTTAAACCACCGCTCCATCTAATAGTAAATTTATTCCTATTAAGAAATATTATGAATATCATAAATATCAAATCATTGTTACATTATTCACGAATAGATCAGAAAATTAAATAAGGAAATAAAATTGAAATATTAAAAAGGGATAAAAAGAAAACTGAATCCAATGGATTCAATTAAAAAGAAATAAGTGTTAAAAATTAATGCTGCATTTGTCGTAATTAGGACATAAAATTTGAAAGAAAACTGAAAATGAGAAATAACCTTCAAGAAAGAAAATGACTAAAAATCAAAACCCCAAATTAAAATATAAAGGAAGGAAATTGAAATGAGACAGTCAGTGGCACAAAATGCGCTCTGGGAAATTAGAAATACTGGAAAGACAATGAATAGAAAAAAAACGTTAATTCATTTATTGACGATGACTTAATATATAATTTAATATTTGAAAAGAATAAATTATGGACAAGCGATGAATATTTGAAGAATTGTCATTTGGAAAATAATGGTGTTAAATTTAACATAGGGTAATTGATCAAGAAAAAAAACCTAAAGTGGTCAATATTGCTCTAATTTTCTCACTATATTCGTACACAACTCAATCCCTTAAAGAGGCTTAACGGTTAGTTTTTTTTTATCGTTTTTTAATTGACGGGATGGTTTCTAGAATTTCCTTTATTTTGCTGTTTTTCTTGACGTTCGTTTATTCAGAGATTTTCTTTTATTCTTTTAGAAGGAACTAAAATAATAAAATATAATAAAATAAAATAGAGAATATAATTAACATTTTATGATACAAACATTTATGAAATAAATATTTTAAAAAATAATCTCATTGTGGACCACTTCAACTTTAAAAATATTTATTTTTACTCTTCGGACGAACTACTCTTCGGACGAACTAAAAAAAGAATATATATATATATATATATATATATATATATATATATATATATTATTTCAAAATGAGTAGGTCCATGAAGAGATTTGTATTTTTTAGAATTTATTTATTTATTTTGTTCTTACATACGTGTATGTTTCCAGCTTTCGTCAGAGAACATGTGTGGCACAAGACATTTCTAATGGGGCATTCAATGAGACTTGAACTCACTTGTTTGCGGTTTGAATGTTTTTCAGTTGGTTATGGGGTTTTTATGAAGGTCGGTCCTTCCTTTTTATTAGAGTGTGTTTCTCTAAGCCTACTTTACCCCTCAATTGCTTTTGATATTTGATAAGTTGTGTGTATGTGTGTGTGTGTGTGTGCGTGTGTGTACGTGTGTGTGCGTTGGAGTGGTTTCGGGTATAGTTATTTTTTCTCTGTGTATGTGTGAATGTGTGTCTTGAGATTTTTTTGTATATATATATAAATTTATATTTTTTTCCATTTGTGTGTGTGTTCGATTCATGTTTTATTCAACTTTGGTTTAAATTTATCTATAAAATTCTTTTCCTTTATTTGAAGTAACGAGTAGTCGTTGTTTTGATAGAGTCGCATTATTTTAAATTTACGTCGACTACATTGGTATAAGTGTTTCGAAACATTTAATTATCTGTTTTCTTCTATTTTGATATTCCTCCTGTTTAGTGATGTCCTTGTATTAAGGGCCTGTGTTGTACCTATGTATATTTCTTTGCATTCGCTACTTTCAATGATGTAGACAACGTTTTTTGAGTTGCAGCTAAAACATTTTATTTATTTCAAATTTGGTTTCCGGGTTTTTAAAGGTTTAGGATTTCACATTCTGTAATTCTATCACATATTTTACATCGTTTATTTTTGCATTTGATAAATCCTTTTGTGTTGTGTTTTCTTCAAATGTGTAGAGGTGAGTATGTACTATATTCACAATTAACCGTATGTGCGAAATAAACATATAATGTTCATAACAATAGACTATATAAAGAACATAGGAATCTTGGAATTCGAAAACACGTAAAGACTTCTTGTTCAGGTACGAAACCTTTTTATTAACTTTGAGTTAAAGGTTTCGACGTAAGGAGGAGAGACACAATCTTCTATGCTGTCTTATTCATTTTGGACCACAACTCGAGCGGCCCCCATCGGGCGCACGTTCGCCTCGCGCCTGCGAGCTCCAAAAATCGATCCTTTTCGTTTGGTATCTAGTACCCGACTCTTATTTTCTTCAAATTCTCACACAAACTTCCGCGTGCTTCCGGTGCGTGACGTCACCCGCACTTTGTCACCCAGTATCGTCTCGGGCTGTGATGACATCTGAGTGACACCTCCATTCGCTCGCGCGTACCCGTGTTAACACCTGCTTCAATGTTACACCCAACCAACCCATGTGCTGAGCCGAAAGGTTCTCAGCCTAACTAAACTCAAAGGCATGAACCGAAATCCCTCGGCTATTTTATAACAAGTATTCTTTTCAGATTTTTCGGTTGTCTCTGGCTTTTAATGATTTTTGTTGTGTCTAGTATTTCTTGGATTTGTCCTTGTTTTTAAATTCTAGATTTTTCATTATTTCTGGGAACAGTTCTGGGTTGTTTTTGGTGTAGGTTGTGACGTAGGCTAGGAGTTTCTCGTTGTGTTTTTTCGGGTTCCTTAATTCTCTTTGGGGTATTTTTAGGCTAATTCCAATCCTTTATTTATTAGTTCTGTTGGGTATCCCCTGTGGTTTCGGGTTGTGTATAATTCTTTAAGGTGAGTTTTTTTTAAAGATTTTTATGCGTGATTATTGTGTGTATTCTACGTGCTAGTGTGTAAGGGATGGATTTTATACAGTTTTGGGGGTGGTAAGTTTTGAAGTGGAGGTATTGTTGGGTGTCCATTGGTTTGTGGCAGATATCTGTGATGATTTGGCTATTTATGTTTTTTACTAGGATGTCGAAAAATGGTAGTTCTTTTGAGCTGCGTTCCATAGTAAATTTTATTTTGGGCTGTAGGTTTTGTAGTAGGTTGTGTAATTCTTAGATGTATCCCATGGGTATTTCCAGAATATGAAGCAATCATTCAAATTTCTTTGCCATGATTTGGTAAAAAGATTTTTTATCGTTGCCGTATTTTTATCTATTATTTCACATAGGTTTTCTTCAAAATATGCTAGAGTTAGGGTAGTGTTTATTTTAGTTCCCATAGCTGTTCCTAGTGTCTGGATATAGTTAATGTTATTGAATTGGAATGAGTTATTGTTGAAGATTATTTCTATACCCTCTATGATAACTTTTTTGTTAAATCATGGGTATAATGTGTCTAGGTATTTATCTATCCAAAATGAGATGGCTTGTTTTCTTAATTTCATGGAGCATATTGCTACATAGGTTTGTGACGTCAAATGTGGCTATGAGTATGTTGGGATCAAGTTTTTCTGGTATGGAGTTTTAAAAATCTATGTTGTCCTTAATATATCTTTTTATTTTGTTTAGGAAATGTAGTAAAATGTCTATTAGTTTGCTAAGTCTGCCGGTCAGACATGACGGGCCTGCTACAATGGGCCTAAATTTGAGGTCACTGGGGTTTGGAATTTCTATATGTTCGGATTTTTGTGTTTCTACGGCGTTTTTATTTGTTTGAACTTGTGAATTTTTGGTTGTCGGTAGAAGTTACTGGTGATGGAGATATTGTTTGTTAAGAAGCCTTTTTCTTTTTTTTTTTAGTCAGTGATTTATTGTGTATTTGGCAGAATTCTGTGATTTTTGATATTATATTGTTGTCAATGTTTGTATCAATTAGTTTTTAATTGGTTTCATCTTTCAATATTTTTTTGATTTTTGTTTTGTAGTACATTTTATCTAAGATGACTACGGCGCTTCCCCTGTCTGTTTCTTTTATAATTATGTTTTCAGTTTCCTGTATATTTTTAAGGCGTGTTTTTGTTTTTGTGAGAGGTTATTTTTGTTGTTGCTTTTTTTTCCTTTAGGTTAATATTCCATAACTTTTCGAAGAATGTATTTAGTTTACTATTGTTTTGTTTTTTTTGTTATTTTTTGTCTGGGAAGAATTTGGTCTTATTCTTTACTAGGGAGCCATCTATATCTTTTTTTTATTTTTGAAATTTTCTCTTAACCTATGTTTTCTTTCAAATTCTTTGAGGTCTTTTTAAAGTTCTATGTTGCTTTTTGGAGTGGGGCAAAATTTAAGACCTAGTTTGAGTAAGTTTATTTGGTCTTTATTTAACTTGTGTGTTAATAAGTTTATAATTTTCGGTTTAATGTTACTTTCCTTTTTATATATTGGTCTTTCATCCGGTTCGTTTTGTCTAAAAATGTTTTTTGTTTGTATTTCTTAAAAATATACTAATTTTTGTTTGTATTTTCTAAATAAAGATTTTTGTGTTGTAGTTTATGGGATGGCTTTTATTGTATAAGAATGGGTTTGTTTTGTTTTTTCTGGAGTCGTATGCGTAATAGTTTGGCCAATTTTATTGTGTGTAATAGTTTATAAGGGGAATCTTTTTATTATGTTTTTCATTTGGAAACTGTTTTTTTCTCACTGGGGGAGTTGATTATTCTTGGATGTTTTGGCTTGTTTGTATGTATCTGGTATTTCGAAGTATTAATTTTTCTTTTATATGTTGTTATTGTTGTTTGTGTGTGGGGATTACACTTTCTGTCATTGTATTGTGTTTTTATTTTTTCGTTTCTTGTTCATGTCCTTTTAAAGTTTTTTTATTTTCTTTTTGTTCGTGTTTTTTTTTCTTTCTCTTTCTCTTTCTCTTTTTGGGGTAGGTTTTTTAGCCATGTAGTTTATTTTGTTCAGGATTTTTGCAGTTTTTTTCCCATAGTTCTATTAGAAATTGTTGTGTTTTTATTGGGCAGAGTTCCCTAATTTCTTTAATTAGTTCTTGCTCAATTTTCTAGTATTTGGTTTTATAATTGGTAGTTTTGTCTTCTAGTATTTCTGTTTGTGCTTTTAGTTTCATGCAATTAAGGTTGACTTTGCTTTTTTTCTATTCTTCTGTATCCTGTGATGTTTATTTTTTCTTTGAATTTTCTAGGGATGAATATTTCGTCCATTTTCGCCAACTCCTCATAGATTTTTGTTGTTTCCTTACTTTTTATACCATTAAAGAAGGTTATTTTTCCTTGGTTTAACAGGTTTCCTCACATTTTTAATTTTTTGTTATATTGTTCGGTATGCTCTTTCCTTTGTTTGGGTTTCTCCCATATTCCGTACGTTGTTGTAATTTTTTTCTAGGTTCTCTATAATGGATTTTGTGTTGTTTTCTTCGGGTTTCCTTTGTGGTGGTGTTTGTTGGTTTACTAAGATATGTATATATATTCTTTAATTTCTATTTGTATTTTATAGCAATATACGCAATCTATCTATCTATCTATCTATCTATCTATCTATCTATCTATCTATCTATCTATCTAGTGACATTTAGATACCAACTCCAATCTCTTATTTAAAAGATTCTTTGGATCAGGAAAATTTATGATGTTAAATTTTTCTTCCAACCACAATTTGTATTGTATCTCTTATTATAAGTAGACGCTTTCTTTAAAATCGAGAATTTCATTTTTGGCTTTTCGCTAAGGTTTTTCTTTATATTCCCAAATATATTTCATCATCATCATCATCATTAAGTCGCGTCGGGAGCACGGATTTCCCTGACTATCTCTCTCTCTCTCTCTCTCTCTCTCTCTCTCTCTCCCTTAGTCCCTGTCATCCATCGCTCTCGGAAGGTCCTTCAGACTACTTCCAATGTCTACTCGGGGATGATGTAAGTTCTTGCTGGTCGGCCAACACGTCCATTTAAGAATGTCGGTTATGAATTAATTTTTGGTCTATCAGTCGTGTCCAACAAATCTTTTTCATCTAATCTGGATTGTTTGACGTGAATATAGCATATTTGTTTTAGCGTTTTGTCTTTTATGAGCTTTTCTATGTTTTATACATTTTTTTTCTTTTCGTGTGTAGAAATTCCATTCACCAGAAAAGAAAAGGCATTTAAACATTAAATATAGAATTTGAAGTTGTTTCTAAACATTGTGTAAAAATATGCAATAATTTCACATCGAACAAATATATATATATATATATATATATATATATATATATATATATAGAGGGCTCTCCGTTGGTGTTTATTTAAGTTGTAAATTTTAAATCGAAGTTTGTACAAATTTCTGTACAAAATATTGAGGTATTGATTTCGCTTTGATCAAACATAAGTTCAGTTTCCTATAATTCTGAACATTTTTAACGACATCTTATGGCAGAGAATACGTAATTGTTTTACAGATTTTTTTTTTGTTTCAAATGAATTTCTCGCTGAAATTCGAGTCTCACGTAAAAGATTCTCCGAAACGCAAATCGACTTAAGTTTAATACGATTTTTTGTTTTTGTAACGTTCTTAAAAATATCAGATGCTTTGAGTTAATATTGCTACAATACAAAATTGTTTGAGTCAATATTGCTACAATACAAAATTGTTTGAGTCAATATTGCAACAATACAAAATTGTTTGAGTGAATATTGCAACAATACAAAATTGTTTGAGTCAGTATTGCAACAATACAAAATTGTTTGAGTCAATATTGCTACAATAAAAGAATTGTTTGAGTCAATATTGCAACAATACAAAATTGTTTGAGTCAATATTGCAACAATACAAAATTGTTTGAGTCAATATTGCAACAATACAAAATTGTTTGAGTCAGTATTGCAACAATACAAAATTGTTTGAGTCGATATTGCAACAATGCAAAATTGTTTGAGTCAATATTGCTACAATACAAAATTGTTTGAGTCAATATTGCAACAATACAAAATTGTTTGAGTCAGTATTGCAACAATATAAAATTGTTTGAGTCAATATTGCTACAATACAAAATTGTTTGAGTCAATATTGCTACAATAAAAAAAATTGTTTGAGTCAATATTGCTACAATACAAAATTGTTTGAGTCAATATTGCTACAATACAAATTTGTTTGAGTCAATATTGAAAATGTAGAAGAAACAAAATCAGAAAGGGTTAAAAGTACCAAATAATGAAGGGAAATAATGAAGTATAATCATAGTTTAAGTTATAATGATTTGAATTTTGTATTTATGACGCAACAGCGGCACATTGTAGAGAATTTTTGCTACTGCAATACTGTTCAAATGATATGAAAGAGTAATGCAATTTCTTTCTTTGTTTCTTTGTTTCTTTTTTTTCTTTCTTTCGAGAACTTTTTGCATTTTAAAGCAAATCTTAAATGTTACGTTCAATGATTTATTTGCAGATGTCACTTTTTTAAATTGGTTCTCTCTCTCTCTCTCTCTCTCTCTCTCTCTCTCTCTCTCTCTCTCTCTCTCTCTCTCCTAACGTTTTTGGTTTTGTCTGTAAAAGCTACAATAATGAAGAATCCTGTGTTGGTCAAACTTACAATTAATGTCATGGTTTCGTTTCGTTTCTTCGTGTTTAATGTCATATCAACCTTCGTGGGTTATTTAATGCCTAATCCATCCTTGTAGAAGAACAGCAGTGATACTATTTAACCCATTGTTGGGGATTTATGTCTTGTGAGAATTGTTTGACAAATATTGCATCCCAAAATAAAAATCTAATTTACTATTTGGCTAAACCAGGTGTTCTGAATGACAATATGTGAGATATGTCTGCCCCACCTCATGATTTTGTTTCTTTGTAATTGTAACATTTTGTCCATCCTTCTGAATCACGAATCTTGTTGATTATCAAAAGAAATTAAAGAAAAACCTTTTTCATTTCAATTTTATTCTTTGATTTATAAAACCGAATTGGTTAAAACTGTAAAATACACAATGTATTTCTCGTATTAAAAAATTTGGAAATTGTTGTTTTCTATAGTAAAGCAACAATTACCTAAACAATCCGTTTGTTAGTCGGAAAATTAAATAAGGAAATAAAATTGAAATATTAAAAAGGGATAAAAAGAAAACTGAATTCAATGGATTCAATTAAAAAGAAATAAGTGTTAAAAATTAATGCTGCATTTGTCGTAATTAGGACATAAAATTTGAAAGAAAACTGAAAATGAGAAATAACCTTCAAGAAAGAAAATGACTAAAAATTAAAACCCCAAATTAAAATATGAAGGAAGGAAATTGAAATGAGACAGTCAATGGCACAAAATGCGCTCTGGGAAATTAGAAATACTGGAAAGACAATGAATAGGAAAAAAACGTTAATTCACTTACTGACGATGGCTTAATATATAATTTAATATTTGAAAAGAATAAGTTATGAACAAGCGGCGAATTTTTGAAGCCTTTTCTTAATTAAAAACACAATACTTTTAATTTTGAGCAAAGTTATGTATTTACTTCTCCCTTTCGCCACGGGTAAAGATGCTACAGTTCCTTTTAAAACAGAGTACAGCAGGTTTGCATTCAAAATGTTCTTTCTCGTAGACCGATTGTTGTACCAAGGGTAAAGAGTTCAGTCTGCCCGACTCTTTACCCATAACTGATAAGAAGAATTCATGACTTTCTCGTGGCCTTTCGTACGAACTGAAATGCAAGCAGCTTCGATCAGAATTCGAAACACAGCTCGTCTTCATTTCCTAAGACGATAACCGTTGCGTTCTACAACTTCATAAACTAGGCCTTATAAAAAATATTGGGTCCCCTAGCAATGAAATGGTTTGCACATTCCTCTTAAAGACCAATTGATCAATATATGTATTTACCTAACCTCGCTACATGAGCCTGGTGCGAAACAATGTCAGTTCTTAAGCGGAGTTTAACAGGTTTTAATTTAGAGCATTCCTTCTCCTAGATTGGTGGCCGTACCAACGTTAAAGGCCCCAGTCTGCCTTACTATTTACCTTTAGCAGGAGGAAGAATAGATTCTATTCAATGTCAATTTTTAAACGGTGTACAGCTGGTTAAAATGAGTTTTCCTTTTCTTAAACCAATTATAGTAACGTTGATTTATCGATTTTTTCAAAGGTAAAATAGTTTTCATAATTTCATTTCATCTTTTTCCTCAACTGCGAAAGCATTGCTTTTTTTTTTAGATGGAGAATTGTCAGTCAATTTTTATTGACTCGTATTTTCTTTAAAGTTTTAATTTAGATGAATTTTTTTCGCAACTTACTCTAGCTATGCTCACACACACACACACACACACACACACACACACATGTGTGTGTGTGTGTGTATATATATATATACTATACAATTACTGGCGAGCTTAAATCAATTTGATTTTAAATCGATAAAACAGAACTTAGCATTTTCAAGGTCATGGTACCAATTATCAACTGAATGACAATAATTGAACGCTAAATGGTTACTTAAAAACTAGTATCTATTATTATAGTAGATATAAACTAAAGTTTCCCAAAACTAGAATCGGTAGAAACTGAATAGTCTCTCCCTCTTCCATTTGTAAAAATTGGGTCTGACAGAACTTGCTTACGTGGGACGTAATAAGTAAATGTAGTTATATACAAAGCTTTTGTTTTGTAGTAACACAAGGTCAGATGTATGGGACATTCAGAAAGACTCCAACTCACTGTTAATGATTGCGAGTTTATCTTGGTATCTATTACACCACGCAAGGCGCTCCACCCCTATCAAGTAGTTTTTTTTCTTTAAGCTGTGCTTAGTTGTGGCACAAAGGCCGGATGTGTAAGGAACTCAGTGAAACTCGAACTTAGTCTTCATGATTTTCTTGTCTACGAGGCAAGGAAATTATTGACTAAAAAGACTTGAATACCCAAATTAAAAATGTACAAAGATCCAACTCATATGGTTCAGTCAACAAGAGGGTACATAAAGTTTACATAAGTGAATAAAAGTCAGTAAGGTCAGACAATTATGTACAGCAGATGTAAGCTGGTCTTAGTCTGGCACAAGATATCGATTGCTTTGTATGGATTGAATTGACGACAATTGTAATGCCCAAAGAGACTCGCCACATTTTGGCTCCCAATTAAAAGATGACTGATTGACTGAATTTAACGGCTTGTCAACCTTCCTAAGATTGATTTATGCCCAAATATTAGGGAATTGTGCTCCTTATTCGTTCATATCTGCATTTTCTTGAATTGAATTACCATGACCAGAAAATCCGGCGAACACCTCCGCATGACATACGGAAACACTGGACAGCTGTTTCGACCTTATTAAGTCTCATCAGCAGTGTATACCGTGATCTCCACTACTGGAGATCGAACCAGCGACCACAAATCGGAGAGCCGAAACTTAACTGAACCATCAATTCATTTCGCACACGAGTGATGCCAAATCAACTAGTTATTGTAATTGCGTGGCCAATTAACCTGAATGTGTCTTGTAAGTTACATCCGTACTCTTTACAGAGAACACGGTCACCTCCAGGGCCACGTCTTCCCAAGGTCATGGTAATTCTATTCACCATATAATTCCTCTACGTAAAAAAGAAAAATAAACATCTGCATTTTTGTATCGTTGTTTTTTAAGTGTTTCTTCTTTTTAAACATAGTCCAATCGAATTCGAATAATTCTTAAACAGATCTATTTGACACATAGATTGCAACTTTACAAGTACAAGTCAGAGTGGAACTGGGAGTAATGGCAACAAAGGGGTACTCTACACTCGTCAGATCTCCAAAACTGGAGCCTCACCATCCGATGTAATTTAACGTCATATCCAAGACGCCCCTTAATTTTTGGTGGTAGTAGTGGAGTCTTAGCTTTCCGCTGGAGGTATAGTCATCGATTCTAAGCCCCATCGAGGTGTATCAATTAAAAGAATTATATGCTTAAATTCATGTTCGGCTTTTCTAACATAGAATAACATTCGATTGCACATTTCCGAATATTATGCAATAATTCGGCAATATTTTATTTTATGTTATTTCTTCTAATGCTGAAAATTATGAAAGCAAATATTTCACTCATTTTCAATCGCTAACAAATAGTGAATATTTATATTTGTATTTAAATGAAATACTTTCCATCATTCAGAAAGAAAACAAAAAAGAAAAAAAAACAGTTTCGTCTTAATGATAACGCAACTAATTTTTGAGAAAGAAAAAGACCAAAGAAAAATGAAAAAAAATCATCGATTTCTTCTTGTGAGATGGCAAAATAAAACACCTAAGTGTTATTTGTAATTTCTAAAAACATGATTCGATCACGAAGTGCTGCTTTTATCGCGTTCATCAATCCCTGAATCATTCAAAGAAAATCAAGAAACAACAAGTGTATGTATTAAGTTGTACCACATGAAGTGTCGGTTCGATAACGATTCAGGATTTGATTCCAGCAACAGAGACTTAAACACGTATTGAGTTAATAAGCTTAGCATTAGGGCAGGAGTATCGGCTACCCAGTAAGCTCTCTATCTTGATATAAAAAAAAAAAATAGGTGCTTGTTATATGTATTTACCCAACCCCTCCACCATGAGCAAGATACAATACAATATCAATTTTTAAACGGAGATTAACAGGTTTGAATTCAGAGTTTTCCTTCTCCTAGATGGGTTGCCATTCATAGGTTAGACATTCCGGTCTTCCCATATTTGGAGAGAGAATTGTCGGATTCATATCTTCTCTGAGAGTATGAGCGCTATGTGAAATGCAAACAGCCTCATCCAGGAATTGAACTCGGGTCACCATCTCTATTTCCTACATCGATAACGATTCTACCATAAATTCCATAAAGGCTTGTTATAACTCTACTTAGTCGACTTTTGTATTAATTTTTTGGCACTTTGTCATAGGGTTATGGTTAACGAGCCAATTTCACAGTTAGTTTGTCATTTACATGGATGAACATGTAAACAATCTGAGCGTTATATGATTGGCTCAACTAAGTTTAGAAAATTCTGTGAAGTGTCCTGCCAGTTGCCTGGGGGTGTAGAATACGCCGATTCGAAATCTCTCAGTGGTAAGACTACTCAAATATCCTGTTTATGACTGTAAACTAAATCTGATGATAAGGCTTCTGCAGTTCTGGGGAGAGTGGAGTACCCGTTCATTGCCATTACTCCCAGGCTCACTCTGACCCAAATTAGTTCTACCTGTTATTGTCCCATCGATGGGTCAAATAGAACAGTTTAATCATTTACTAAACTGGAAACAATTTTACAGTGACAAATAGAACTCTTATTGTTAGATAGCAATACTTGAAACTATTTTACTGTGTGCAAACGAATAAGCTCTGGCTCGAGTAAAGATTGTTACCTATAAACTATTCGTTTACAAATCATTTAATAAATATGTACAAACAAAATTTGGCATCAAATAAACTATAAGGGTTGATAGGCCGTTAAACATAACCATTTCGAGCAATGAAGTTTAAATAAGGTCAAATCCTGGAAGAGGCTTTTTGAATCTCACACTGTGCTTATATTTTTAGAAAAGGCATGAGTCTAACTATTCTCCCACCAGTTATGGGTAAATAGTAGGACAAACTGGACATGTTAACTTTGGTATAGCGACCAGTCTGGGAGAAAGAAAAACTCTGAATTCAAACCTGATAAACTTCGCTTAAAAATTGACCTGGTATTACATCCTGTTCGGGGCGGAGCGGCTGGGTAAACATATATATGTTCTTAGGAGACTTGAGGCCGTTTGGATTAGTCGAGAGATTTTCAAAATGAACCTTGTTGTTGACTTTTCTATGAATCGAAGAAAATGCAACCAACTCTCATCAAATGGTGAGAATGTTGGGCGATGAATTAACATTGATTGTCAATCACTTTTTCCAAACTGTGTAGCGTAGTCTCCGATGACTGTTATATCAGTGATGGCTATTATCAGATGGGAAGGAGAAATACAAAAACACCACTTCTCCCAAGAGTTAGGAGCTCTATTGGTTCCTTTTACCCTTTTAATTTCTGGGGACATAAAAGTAGGCGGAAAGTAGGAACCCATTCTTCTCGTATCATTGAAAGGTTAACTCACTCTCCGAACACGTAAAAGTTTGTCTCCTCTTACCTATGTTACACTTGAAGAATAAAAATAAAACAGTTTTAATACTTTCCAGACACCCACACAAATATCAATTACTTTTCTTTTGAAATACACCTTTAGCGATAACAAAATTTCGGCGAAACGTATATATTCCCGTTGTAATACAACCCCATTTATTCCTTTGTTCTCAGCCTTAGTAACTATTTCCTTGATCCAAAAATCTAAATTTCTTTTCAGTTGTTGCCATTTAAGAATTGTCGAGAACATAGAATTAGTTTGCAACGAACCAACTTTAGATGGCGTTGATTAAATACCTAGGTGAATAAGAAGTTATGCAATGTTTTAATATGTACTAGTTTGCGATGCGTATATCACGTGACTGAAGAAATTCAAGCCGTGGTAAGTACCAGCTATGGTTGGTTGTATAGTGATAGTTGGTGCGCTGACACGTTGTGCGTTGCTTCACTTTGTGTGTGATTAGAGAGCCACACAGATGAACATTTAATTCGTTAACTTTCCCAGTTCAAACTGGGCCATGACGATGTGGTGGAAAGTAAAACCTCTTGTTGTATAAAAGGTGAAGGCGTTTTTGATTACAATAACGAAATGGTTGAAGAAATGGTTGAAGAAATTGGATATTTTTTTGCAGGATCACTTAATTGTTTAATAGACTCAGATCAATCGAAATTTCAATTCTACATCGTGTAGCCTATAAAGCGAATTTAATTGGATATTACAACAAGAAAATCTACTTCAGATTCACTAAGTATATTCACATACACATAGTAACTTTTCGTGTTTCTTATTGAAAGAAGGAAAAAAGAAACCCAGAAAAAGATATTAAATCATTAATAAAGATTTAATTAATAGATAAAAGATTGAGTGTTATGTTTCTATTTCTTTTTTTTTTTTTTACAGAAATTTGAATTTAAGACAAAAACAAAAGCAAATAAATAAATGCATTTAAACTTGCACAAAATGATCCCTATCAATATCAAAACCCTTAGGACTGATGAAGTTTGTCTCAATCCATTGAAAATAACAAAAGAGGAAGAACGAACAAATAAACTAACAAAAAAAAGACAAAAAATAAAATCAGAATAATATTTTTATTTATTTTTTATTTTTTGTTTTGATATTTTGAAATTCGTTGAAAACATGAAGACAGTAATAAGTCCAAAGAGAAAATTTTCGTATTCATTTAAAATAAAAGATGGTATTAAAAAAAAGACAAAAAACAAAGTCCAACCATGTTCCGATAGATGAATTCCAATAAGATTTAATTTCAGTTTTTTTAATTTTTTTTTCATAGACATTTATGATCTTTTATGTTGAATATATTCTGATATTTTCTTTGAAATGCTAAAGACCATTGATATATTTGGGAGCGTGCCAGTCACATGTGAGGGGCACTAGTAGGGAAAACCAATATGAACAAGGAAGTTGCGCGCATTAATCGAGAAATATTTCACGTAATTTTATCTCCTTTTTTTCATGCACTTCAATTCTGTTTAGACAATTTAACATCGTAATTAAATGCGTATTTTCTAACTATACCATATAAGCGCAGAACACCCATCAAAAATGGTAAATTCACCATAAATATCAAATTTACTCCATGATATAATCATTGAATAGAAAACTCATTTTTCTGCGGGTGGAGATGCCCCGACTGCATCTTCGCAAAGGGGTAAGACCCCCCCCCCACAACGAATTCTTGGATATGTCATTAAACAATCTGAGTACCCCTTAATTGCCATCGCTCCCAGCTCCACTCTGGCTCGGGTCCTATCTATGGGTCAAATAGAACTGTTTGACATTTAAACTGAGAGCAAACAAATAACATATGCTAAACTGATTTGTTTGTTTCTTTGTTTAATGGCATATCAACCTTTGTAGGTTATTTAATGCCAAGGCTATTCTCCTAGAAGAATAGTAGTGGTACTATCTAACCCATAGCTGGGAGGATAAAGGGGTTCATACCTTTCCCAAGAGTATTTGCCCGAAAGTGAACGTAATAGCGCGACTGGCGTACGAATTCGCTTACTACGATTCCGTAGACCATCGCTTTAACCATTACACCACGAGGACACCCCCATGCTAAATTGAATTCTTAGAAATAGAAGTGCTTTTAATAATTTGCTAAGCTTTTCGGCTTCAATGTGGTATAAGGCCGTATGGTTGGGGCACTCACTGAGACTCGTACTCATACGTTAAGGTTTGCAAGTCTAACTTGCTAACTACAATTTACGAAGCTCTTTGCTTCGATGTGGCACAAGGCCGAATGAATGCGGCACCCACTGAGATTCGAACTCACTCGTGAAGGTTTGCTAGTCTAGCTGGCTAACCATTACAACACCTGTGGTGCCTTAAGGTTGTGCATGTATCTGGATTCGTGCGTGATACCCCCAAAATGACTTCATGTCAATTCTAACTTGGTGAGAAGATGGCAAATTTTTAATCTAACTAGATAGCTAGACAATGGGAAAGTAATAAAAAAATCATTTTAAAAAAGGGATTATCTTTGAATTAATGAAATAGATTTTTATCAGATCAACACAGCTACATCTTATCTTTATAAATTCTTTATATACGATCATAAAGAGAGAGGTGCTCGTTGGGAAACAGGCACAGCGACTCGAGTTCAATACTTTTTGTATTTTATATAGTGCTAACACTTCTGGGAATGGTATGAATCCAACTATTCTCCCACCAGCTATGAAGAAATAGTTGGGTTGACGGCTTTTTATATTTGGTATGGCAACTAGTCAAGGAGAAGGAAAATTCTGAATTAGAAATAATTGACCTTGTGTTGTATACTCAATCAAACATGATTTACGAAATTCAATGAACGAACGAAACACTACTTTATAAAAATATATCTCATTTTATTCTCGAAAGGGGCCCGCAGTTTGTTGTTAGTTTGAGAGATAGATGGAGGGACATATACTCAGAGAGGGGACTTCTTCTTGTCCCATATCTTCTTCCGGGAGCCAACGCTTGCACCCCTGTGCAAGCTGTATCGTCAGAGACGACCAAACCCTCTAATCGACCCCCGATTCTCTGCACTCTGTCTAAATCTGACCGCGTGATTATCACGTGGTCTCCTTCCGGTTACACACCTGTTGGACCCGACTGCCCTGACGCGCTGTCATCGCCCTGTTTACTAATCACAACGTGACAACCTGTCAAAGCACTCGGAGTTACTAGGAACGAACCGAAAATCCATGCCATATATTATATAACGCGGTTGATTGCATTTCGCATAGCACTAATACCCTTGGGAAAGGTATGTATCCAATTATTCTCCCTCCAGCTATGGGTAAATAGTAGGGCAGACTAGGTTCTTCAGCCTTGGTGAGGCAACTAGTCTAGGAGAAGGAAAACTCTGAATTCAAACCTGTTAAACTCCGCTTAAAAATTGACCTTGTGTCATATCTTGCCCGAGCGGAGGGGTTGGTAAATATGATAACGCTTGTATCTCTTCCTGTTCGTGGTTAGAGTTGATTATATACATATACTATCATAAAGGTGGTAAAAATACTTACTTTTTTCCTGTTAAAATCGCCGTAAAAGTTTTGTTTATGCCAGAGTTGGAGGTTTAAAACTGTTGAATATTATGTGAGATTTGTCAGTGTATTTGTTTAATATAGGAATGCAATGTAAATAAGATATTTATGAATGCATATAATAAGATTTTAAAGATACGAATGCGTTGAAGATGGTTTTACTTTAAAGAAATTCATTGCAAAGATTTCTACTATTGGAATGCATAAAATAGGCTTATTCAGGTTGTTTCAAATTGTAATTCATGTCAGTCAAACTATAGACAGAGATACTTTCGTTTTCAGTGGATATGGCTTTGATATTCAAATGTAATTGCGTAAATTTCATTCTAATGCACTAAAGATACCTTTTTCTTTTTTCTAAGAAATGGTTAAAAATATATGTAAAGCTGAATCTGGTTGGCTAATGTTTACTCAGATTTTAAACTACCAGTGCTTGTAGTCACCCCAATTCCATAATACTTTAATATTATATTCTCGATTATGGAGAAATGGTAGATTTTGTTAAATCTGACAAGATGATAAATATCATCTTCATCATCATCATCATCATCACAGCAGCAGCACCACCACCATTGCTATGCAATTTTTTTCACACCAGCGTTAGCTGATGATCTTTCACGGGAGTCTGAGTAACAACAAGTCTCCTCAAGTCTCCAGGACTCTTCTCAGTATTCTGATTGATTTTAGCATTGCTTTGGATGGTCTCGGCTCGTCCTTCGATTTCCAACTCTTCCAATCCCCATACTAAGCCTTACGGGACCGTTCCAAGTGCACCAATTACAACAGGTATCACTGTCACCTTCATGTTCCATAGCTTTTTAGTTCTTCAGCAAAGTCTAAGTTTTCATTTTCTTTGATTTTTATTCTGTGGTTCGCCGAGATAGCAAAGTCTTTTCTCTCTCTCTCTCTCTCTCTCTCTCTCTCTCTCTCTCTCTCTCTTTCTTTTTCCGTTAATTATCACTAGATCTGATCTTTTAGCCGGGATTAGATGATGCGTTTGTATCTCACTATTTCAGAGAATTTTGTGCGTCTCAATCTCCAAGATGGTTTCTGGCTTATACATATACCATTGGGTAGTATAATCGAATTTAAGTATCTTACATAATTCTTCTTCTTCTTCTTCTTCTTCTTCTTCTTCTTATTATTATTATTATTATTATTATTATTATTATTATTATTTAACCCCTTTCGAGTTTTTCACACCAGCATAAGCTGGTGGTTTTTCATTAGAGTCTCAGTTTTCCAAGACTCTTCTCTGTATTCCAACTGATCTCAGCAATACTTTCGATTTCCCGACTGATTTCCAATTCCTCCGGTCCTTTCTCCAGTTGTAAGCACACTAACGACAATTGTTATTACCTTGATCCTCATGTTCTACAGTTTTCACAGTTCTCTGGCAAGGTCCAAATATTTGTCTATCTTTTCGCTTTTTTTTCTTTTTATTCTTTAGCCCACCAGAACGGCCAAGTCTACAAGGGAATGAATTCTCTCTTTCTCTGACTCTCTCTCTCTCTCCCATTTTTTGTTAATTAACACCAGGCAAGTCTTCTGGTAGGTATTTGATGATCCGTCTGTCTCTCAAAATTACAGAGAATCTTATTGAAGCTATTCTCGAGGATGGATTCTGCTTTGTGTGTGCACCATTTAGTAATAAAATCAAATTTTCGTCTCTTGCAATCATGTTTGGTCAAGAACTCTTTTTTTTTTCTAGTTTGCTACATCCGATTATTATGCAATTAATAGTTTCATTTCTTTCTCCTCATTCTCAATTCTGTTGCATATTATGAATTTTCGTTTTAATATAATTGGTCCACGTAGCGTATTTTGTGCTGCTATTAGAAGAAATTCTCTTTCTATCTTATGGTTTCCTTTTCGTAGCCTTGTGAATATCTTCTCGTGTGCAATCACGTCAGTTTGTAGTCCGAAATATCCATACAGTTTTTATTTCTATTTCTGTTTCTTAGTTTTTGTTTTTCCTTTTTGTTGCCAATTCTGTTATTGGATTATGGATCATTATTATTATTGCAGGTTTTCCACCTCATTAGTAACTTTCAAGTTTTCATTGAAGTTCAAGTGACAACAAGTCTTAATAGTTCTCTAGAACGTTTAAAATTATTCAAGCCGATCTTAACATTGCTGTGGTCTGAATGGTCACAATGGAGAGACTAATGTTTTTTCCAAGTTTCTGGGGATTGTTCCAAGGACAACAAATATAAGTGGTGTCATTGTTACCTTCATGTTTTAGAACCTTTTCCGCTCAGAGGCAAGGTTCTGGTATTCATCTTTTTTTTATTTTACTCCGTGATCTCTCAAACAATAAAGTCCACTCGTTGTCAAATTAATCATTTAAAAGTATTTATTATTATTATTATTCATTAGATTTAGTTTCTGCTTAAGAGTTTTGTTTCCAGTAGTTTTCTTATCTTTTGGTGTTTCTCTTTTGTGTTTCTATGACGTTGTCAGCTCCTAATACTCCTTGGTATTTGTGCTATATAGTCATCTTCTCTCGGTCGATTGTCACTTCTCGCCGCCATCTTGTCATCGTCTTCTCTCGTCGACCCACGCTGTTTTATGTCCTCAGCATTTTCCGTGCGCGCGCGCGCACACACACACACACACAGATACTTTGTGATCCTCGACGACATTTCTTAAATATACATTTTACCCATCGTACGTAAGTTGGAAGTCAATCATCGGAAAATAAGCGGAAATTAGATCCTCGCTCCCCTTGGTTCCTCAACTGATTAAATTAAAGTTACAATCTAACTTCTAAAGTCTAAGAAATCCGATTTGAACTCGTCTAGTGAAATTATCATGATGGTAAAAACCTTTCAAATAATAGATAAAACTAATCTATAATTTAAAATTTCTGGCTGTCCTTTTATCTGAGCACCCTGAATCTTACCTTAATTGTAGTTCTATTCCTTTTATTGTTTCAGTTATTTCTTTATTCATTACAAGCATTTTGCATTTTTAAAATAGATCACTGTAATGAAAACAAAGGCCGGATTAAACTGGTAGGTAAGATTTATTCAACTTTGATTGCGGTATTTCTCCTCCGTCCCAGTAACCGGATGAGTATGGCCCAAGACCTTTGTAAGGTGGGTCCGGGCGTCGAGCTGGAGCACATACGCGTCCGGCATTTCCAAAAATGCCTCGGGCCCCGTCGGCATTCCTCTAAAAGGGGCGCCTCAGGCGCCAGACGCAGACGATAAACCTACCCCCTCCGAAGAGGGTTAAAGCCTGGGGCAGGGACGGCCCCCTGAGGCCAGAGGTATGTCCAGTGACGAGACACCCGACTGGATCCATGCCGCTAACACCACGGCCGGCCAAAGTGCATCCCATCAACTGGATTTCACTAGCTAGAGAAAAAGCTAGCCAGTAATTTACAAAGCTCTTTGCTTCGATGTGGCAGAAGGCCGAATGAATGGGGTGGCCAGTGAGACTCGAACTCACTCGTGTAGGTTTGCTAGTCTAGCTTGCTAACCGTTACACCACCAGAGGATCCCAGATTCAACTTTGATAGCATTTTAGAAACACATGGCAAAATAACACTCTTGTTTATATCCTAGTCGACTATTTCATTATTACAAAGGGAGGATCGGTATCGAGTACTTTTCATACAACAATTACCTACCTCTGTCTAGGTGGGAGATTCCAATAGTTTGTAAACCTGTTTCTAGTTATTTTTGCCACAATTTTGACATTTTCGATAGACATTAGGCAGTTTATGTTTTTTCTTGCATTGTTTGAAATCCATAGCTTCCATTGTATATTCTTAAGATATAATTTAGCAGTATCATTGCTATAACGATTAATAGTGACAATAATAAGTCTCTTTGGAGGATGCTTCTTTGTATTTTAATTTCTGCAAGGCTTTGTCTTTCAGTTACTAGTTCCACTTTCCTGTTTTCCTGAGCTTTCTTTGTGAAGCTGACTACTTGCTTGGATATTTTTAATATTTTAAAACATTCTATTATCCACAGTTGTGGAATCATGTCATACGTCTTCCTGTTGCCAGACTAGATTTTTCCTCGTTTTTTCTTTTTTTTTTCATCTTTTAGGATGCGTTTGTTTATTAAAAATAATTCATTTTCACTTCAAATTCTTTTGTGGCATCTCTTCTGTTCTTCGAGGAGAAAAGTTGGTAGATTTTCAGCGAGTTATACATTTTCATAATAACTTTGTTTCGTTAACGAAGAAAAAGACGCAAGTGGTCCATCTTGACTGCAGACATACTCATGGCTGAGAAGGCCAATGTAGGACAGGCCGGCACGGTCGCAGCCGCTGCAGCTGAAGGTCTAATTAGGGTTTGATGATTTGTAGTTCTTTCTCCTGCACCTTTTGTTCTTTTGGATAGTCTTTTGGTTGTTTACGAAAAGAGATCACCGGCGATGGTCGATGTGATTGACACCAAAGAAGTCTTACAAATGGTCCTTACATATGTTCCTTGGTGCTCTACTGTCGCCATAGCCAAAGGAGAGTTCGTTGGACATTTTGATAATAATAGATTT